>JAHHUM010002928.1:293525-592240 GCA_036173005.1 Crenichthys baileyi | reverse complement strand
CGGATGATGGAAAGTCCCACAGGTAACATTGTCTTTCTCTCTCGGTTGGTTTTGGGGGAACCTTTAAAAAAATTTTTGGTGTTAATGCACCATGTCTTCAAAAAAAACCATCCCCCCATTTTGCCTTTTTCACCCCACAGACTTTTAAAATATTTTTAGGAATTTTTAGTGTTTATTGAAAGCAGAAGAAAAATTTTTTTTAAATAAAAAGTGCAAATTGGGTCCTTTTTTTTGTTTTTAGTTTTGGGTTTTTGCACTTTGACACTGAATCTTTTGCTCATTCGTCTTTTTTGGGGACAGCTGCTGTCGATTGGATGGGATTTGTTGGAACCTCACTTAAAATTTTGGCAAATTCTGGGAGGGAAATGAAAAGTTTCCCTAACCCCCCTAAGGCGTTTTTTCAAAGCTAAAAAACGGTTTTCAGGCAAAATTTTTTGTTTTTTGGGTTTGGCACTTTAAAAATTTAAGTTTTTGCTAACGGGGATGCAAAAAATGTCGCTGTCATTTTGGGCCGAAGGGGGCTAGAAAAAATACAGATGACGGGGGAAGATAATTTTCTGTACATGTGTCAACGATTTGGGTTGTCAAAAATAAAAATATTAAAATGGGAGAATAGAGGATTCTTGGGATTTTCTAAACTCTGTTTTTGGGGCCCCAAAAAAAACGCCATGAATTTTTCCCCGGGCTGGATTAACAATCAGTTTTCAGTGCACCATGCAGAAATAGTGGTGTTGCAAAAAGTTTTTTAAAATGTTTCTTTTTGCATTAAGGGCCCAGAGGAATGCCCGTTGCGCAGTTTTTCACAAAAACAGGGATGTCAAATCATGAAGAACTTTAACAATTTTATTTTTTTATGGCGCTTTTTTCTTTTTATACAGGGAAAACTAAAAAAACTATAAATAAAGGAAAACAGCGGGGCTCTCTGTTGCACTCTGGGCCACAGAATTTTTAGGACCCAAGCGTGAATGAAATCTATGTCTCTATCGGGAAAAAAATTTAAAGTTTGCACACAATTCATATTTCCCTTTAAACTAAGAACGCATTACATTAATTTTAAATCCCGGGAAAACCCTCTTTTCCTTTAAAACTAAACTTTCATTTGGCTAATTTTTGTATAATTAAGAGGGGCAATGAACCAAAAAAACATGTAATGCTTCACCCAATGGGTTTCTCTTTTCTTCACGAAAATAAAACCCCCTGACATTTCCCCTTTTGTATTATATATATGATGAAAAATGTTTGGACAAAAATGTCAAAAGTGCATGTGACAAAATGAGCCATTTAGAAAATGTTTGTCAGCAAAAATATATCACACTAACGATCAATCTACCAGACCTGGGAGCCTTACAGTCATTTAGTCAAATATGTGGTGTTATAAAGCTACATTTTTATGCTTATTCCCATAACCATTAAAATTAGTCAGAAATCAGTTTATCTTCTTTTTTCTTAATTACCCATCTTTACAAAAAAGCAAGGATGGTAGTTATAACCTTATTCCAAAAATTAAAATTTTTTAAAAATTTAAAATTTTTTTGAGTAACTTTACCATTTTTTGATAAATTACCGGCTGGTTTTCAAGTTTAAATTTTTAATTATGAGATTTTCCCTTACAGCAAAGGGAAAATTTTTTACTTTTAATTTTTGTAGAGGATTAGAATATTGCATCAGAATAAATAATAAAACTGTTCACTTTGACTCAAGTCACAGCCAGGAAAGGAGTTATCATGGCGCCCCGATCAACCAATTAGAGGCAGACTTTGGCAACATTAGATCCATATCCCGTTATACAGCCAATCAAAAAAACTGGTTATATTGTTATTTTTTAAACCACAATCTTTTGGCTGAGAGACAAACTACCACTTTCAACAGACATAATACAATCTTATGACTTAGGCTGTTTTCACGTTATTTTCTTAAAACGCAAAATAAATGATAAAAGAAAGGTTAATTAAAAACTTAGCTACACCTTCAAAGTTTAAACCATCAATAATCAGTATTTAAAGTTAGGACAGTCTAAAATTTAAAATTCGGGGGCTTACGTTTTTTTTAAAAATACAAAAATAGGATTTTTTCTTATTGAAAAATTTTTCATATGATGACGGTTTGTCTATATTTCACAAATTTTTCAGACAAAACTTTTGAGCATAACAATTTATGGATGTCATGTGCTTCTCATAAATTAGAGACATCAGGACGCAACCTGCATCGAATGAGAAGTTATTTTGTCTTTCTCACATCCATAAAGTGTATTTCTAAGTCTGTTAGGGCTAAATGTGAGGCAATCTGTCATCTGATGTGTGCAACTGGACAACAATCACCAGCACAGCAGCAAATTAGCAGCAGATTGATTTAAAAACAAAGAATCATTTACAAAGGTATAGTCAAAGTTCAGAGCTCAATCTGGCTGAAATAAAGTCGTGGGGCATTAAGAGAGTTATGCACAAATTAGTGCCTGCAAACCTCAATGAAATCACCTTGTACCACAACAACATGAGAGACTGAGAAGATCATTAAAGTTCATAACCTAAAGTTATTGCTTCTTAATGTGTAGAAACTGTTGACTCAGAAGATGTACTTAGTGTTTTATCCCTTTTTTTAAATGACTTTAAAGAGGTTATAAACCCGGGGAATTAAATAACATTTAAAGGTTGAAAAAATTAGGTTTATTGTTTGGTTTGAAAAATCCAAATAAAAAGTACCCTTATTTTTTAAAAAAACAAAAACCCCATTTTTTAAAAAGAGTCACAAGCACAGTTGCAGCATGCCTGGCATTACATTCACAGCTGCGAATAGCTGCTGACTATAGAAGATATTTGTGGTACATCCTTTCATCAGATGTCAGCAGTTAGATGTAAAAATAAACCATTCATAATGTGTAGATGATTACTGTGAGGAGTTTAAACATTTCCATTTTCCAAATGACTGAGTCGATTTATCAAAATCTGGTTCAACACATGACCAACGCCTCACAAGCTTTTACCCATCCACAGCGTGGCTAGAGCGTAAAAAGCATTTTTTTAATTAGGTTTCTTCATAATGTATCTTCATTGAAGCTGGGTTGTCTTCTTGCCATCACCCTCATTTTTAGCTCCCTCCACAGATTCTCTACCAGATTTAAGTCAGGACTTTGGCTGGGCCGCTCCAATGTGTTAATATTACCTCTGGTTCGATAAAACATTTTGGGTAAAAAAAAAAATTAATTTAAAAAACCTAAATCCCCCCAAAGGGTATACAATTCTGTAGTTGTCACGTTTTCCCCCTGTCTGGTGATTAATCCCCAAACGGGGGTTTCATCTCTGCTAAAAAGGCTTTCTTCCAAATATTTATTGGAGTCAAATATGAATGAACAGGAAAAGAGAAAATGGACACATATCTATGATTTTGGTGAGTTTGACCAAATATATTAAAACCAAAGAATTTTTTATCCTTTTTGAGAGGGTTTGTGTAAAAAATCAACTAAACTGAAAATGAGGCTAATGGCTCGTTATCCTATCTTCCGTTACTTTTAAAAATCTTGGGGGCCTGCCTTTTTGATCCCTGGATCATCTTGATTGAATAAAGTAAATCACACCATTAGAATTTTGTCTTGAGATTTTCTTTCTGTAGAGCAAAACATGTAGGAAACCATCTTATCTATCTCATATGCCTGAAACGATGCGACAGGACACGTGAAAATTTTTTTTTGTTTTTGTTCTTTTTTTTTCTCCATGTGTCCTGTCTTGACATTTCAGGCATGCCATAGATCATTAGGCATTAATTCAATTCAATTCAAAAGTCAGGTGCATACATTCCAATTAATCTTAAAACTTTAACAGTGATCAGATTCTTTTTTTTCAAAATTTGGATAAAAAAGTTTTTCTATCAAAGGAAACCCAGCAATTGCATCCGCAGGACTTGCGCTTTTCCCTCCTCCCGGATGAGCTGTAAACGGGGACAGTCACTGGCGTTGACTTTCAGCAATCCTCATTTTGAGCTGCATGTAGCGACAGTGGGAGGAAAAACTTTTTTAACGAAAAACCCCTCCAGCAGAACCACTCAGTGTGAGCGGCCATCTCCCCACGATCGACTGGGTTGGGGGTATGTCAACACCAGCTAAAGACTAAAGCCCCTTGGAATTTATGTCCCGATTTTTTGTGAATTGCCTTGAGCAAACTGTGTTGTTTGGGAATTGCGCTAAATAAAATAAAACGAATTAAATTTAAATTAAAAATCTATTTAAAATTTTAATAAAATTTTGTTCATGAGTCATTTTCTGGACCTTTGGGGCTTTAAACATAATGTTTAAGGCCCCCAATAGGGTTTTGGTGATCCGTTTCTGCTCTACCCTGCTTTTTTAGCTTTCTGATTGACTTAATGGGTAGTTTTATTTTAGGGCTATGTCAGATCTCCAGATCTCTGAAGCCTCATTATTAAACCCTCACAGCCTTAATGAGTGATATTGCCAGGGGGAGCAGTGAATGGACTTTATTGTCTAATCTTTTCAGAGTTTCAAATTTTTACTTAGGCTTCTAAAACCCTGGTTGACAGTGAAGAAGTGGCTGTGAATACAATAAAGGGAGCCTTTTCCAGAGCAGTGCCACCTTTGCTTTGATTATTGTAGAACTGGTTACTCATTTTTGGGGTTGTAGAATGAAACTCCTAGATTTTATTCTCTGCAAAAATCCTTTATTTCTCCCTTTTACAGCCAGTCTTTTTCAGATTCCAAAAGGGGGCCGACCAAAAGACTCAGGAGCACTCTAAACTGGTTTTTCACAGTTTAATGCAAATTTTGGATGCCTCGGGCAGCAAAGAAAAACGAAAAAAAGAACCATCATGGAAGGCAAAGTCCCTCCTTGCCTCAGACAGACTGAAAAAGTAGTTGATAAAAAGTTGGACTGATATACATGACTGGTCAAAAGCTTTAGACACACTTTCTCATTTACTATTTTTTTTTATTTGTATGACTTTACATTGTACATAACAGATTTATTTAAAACAAACTAGAAAATAAGGTACTCTGGAGCTCCCCCAGGACCGGTCTGGATGCTGAGGATGAGAGGAGAGGGGTTATGGGTCTGATTGATAAAATAGGGGAATCCAGCAGAACGAATGTATGATCTTACTTCAGCAGGGGATGAAGGTTGTCCAAGGAGAAGTAAGCACCCCCACAGAGGCTGAGGTTGACTGGTGGTAGTCTTGGAGGAGCGATCTTGCTAATGGAGGGTGGACGGGTAGATGAATGGCTGACCGAGGATAGCAGCTTATTTCTGGAGCCTTGGAAAGGGTTCCTCCTAGGATCCATAGAGCTGGGAACCGATCTTCAGGGCTAGTGAACTGAAACAGGGTCTAAGGCAACAATGATTAGTAACCTAGAGGTTGGCTGGCCTGATTACTGCACTAGCAGCGTTAACAATCTGGCATCTCTCCATTGTTTCTCTGGCCCTTTTAAGCATCCCCTGATGAAGGCCTCTCGAGAAGCAGCTGCGTAGCATCACCTGCCAATTTCACCCTGCACAGAGAAGGTGAGGAGACAGCATAACAGAACACACCAACCTGCACATGGTTCTGTGGGTAAGACAACATCAGTCTTACACTTTATCTGCTGTTAAAAGCCTGGATTTATCATTTTCCTATATGGTAGCAGCAGCTAGTGTGGCTACCTACAGAGAAAGGTACTATGCTGTGACCTCATAAGCCTATTCCTTTTGTGGGTTGCACTAAAATTGCTTTTAAGATCAGAAAGTAAACATACCCAGAAAACCATTTATCTTCCTTTCTTTGCATTTATTTTAATTTCAGAATTCAACTAAAATATTTACCTATGTTTACTAAATGTTACTAAAAAATATACTCTACTGCTCAGGTGTCTGAATGCGGCCCCTGAAATTATTTTACCCCTGGACAACAATTTAAGAAAGGCCCTAATTTGGTTCACCCAACCAGGTGGTTGTTTTCAGTTAGGCTACGTCTTTCAAATAAACAGGCAAACAGGCAAACATGCAAGACGATTTTTATTTGCAAATATTTACTGATCCCTTTTCTACAGAAATTTGTATTTGTTTTTTTAAAATATTGTGTATGTGGTTTGTTGTTAAGCTGGTAAAAATGAAAAAAAAATTATAATTTGTTCTTGTATTTTTTTAAATAAAACAAATTTGTGGCACACAGCTACTTTGAACCAGCTACTCTGGAAATGTGATATTTTAACTGAACAAAGGACTGTAAAAGGGAAATTAACTGACACTTATTCTAACCGCTGAAACAGGCTGCTCAATAATCAGAGATGACAACAATATGTAGAACCTTCATGCCAACTGCTAAAAATGTTTTTGTTATTTGGGTCAAAACACACTATCCTCAAATAAATGTTACTAGGAAAAGGGGAAAAAGAGATATTTTTGTTGTTTTATGGATAAAATACAGAGATTTAGTGGCTTCAAAAGTACATTAAGGAAACACAAAAGATTGCCCATTCTTGAATTACTCTTGAGAGTTTATCACCAGGATTCACAAAAAAAAAGGTCACCATGTTATCTGTGCAGGTACCCATCAATTGAGATCAATTTAATTTAGTTTTATTTATAAAGCGCCAATTCACAACACAAGCACTTTACAAAGTCAATTCGATCGAATCGTACAGATTTCAAGTCAGGTCCATACATTCCAATTAATCCTAACTATCAAACAGTGCAGTTGGATTCAGTTTATTATTCACACTGGTTTAAAGTATTTCTATCTAAGGAAACCCAGCAGATTGCATCGCGTCAGTGACTTCAATATGATGCTTCTTTGTGCAGAGGAGCAAAGGAGATTCCTCGACACAATCATTACCGTTTGCTGTGCTTTGGTCAACTTATGTCCTGGAAGTGCTGTGAAATAGCAGCGGGTCAAACCTATTCTCCCTCAGTTCGCTTACCCTACAGAGGCAGAACATGTCAGTTGGTTGTATCTGGTATCTTGTTCTTTCAGTCATGTCTCATTACACCAGTGAATGTCAGAATCGTAGATGGCTAGCCTCTTACTTTACCTTGTATGGACTTGAGCAGCATCCTCCTTCCTGTAGACAATGCTGTGCATCTCTTGCTCCATTATGTCCTCCCTCATGATTAAGACCCCAAGACATTTAATCCTCCTCTGCTTGAGGCAGATACTGAGCTCTACACCACAGACCATATTTTTCCAGGTAAGAAGCATGTTCTCAGCCACTTCACATTTAACTGTAAATCACTGCAGATCATGCTGTAGGGCATGTTTAAAGATGAAAAAAGACTCCCAACATTTCCAAAAAGCAGAAGCATTTCAAAACTGTTTCCAAATCAGGCACCCTCTGTTTTAAGACTGTGCCTTCAGATCCATGAGCACCACAAGCAGGATAAGGTTTAAGGTACCTGCTGCCAGAATTCAACCGGCACTGAGAACAACCTGGACTCTGTGCTGAAAATTAGGAAACAGCTTTTACATTTGGTATACAAGGATCAGATAAAAAGAAATGAAGGACCTCATACAACAGCAACTTCTCCAACAAAATGCCTATAAGGACAATGTTACAGGACTGCACCAGATCTACAAAATGCACGTGAACAACCAAACTCCCCTGACCGACAACTCAACAGTTATGCAATGATAAGATCTGGTCCACTTAAATGCTCCTTCCCCTGACCAGCAATACATACAGTTGGGGTCACCCTTTCCCCTTGTGGTAGAGGTTGCGCTAGAGTCTTTCGTTGTCGGTCATTTTGACTGACAGGGTAATACAAATCGTCAGTCAGTCATTTTCTATACCGCTTCTTCCATAGTGGGTCACGGGGAAGCTGGTGCCTATCTCCAGCAGTGTATGGGCGAGAGGCGGGGTACACCCTGGACAGGTCGCCAGTCCATCGCAGGGCAACACACAAACAACCAAGGACACACTCATTCACATACTTAAGGGCAATTTAGAGAGACCAATTAAGCTAACAGGCATGTCTTTGGACTGTGGGAGGAAGCAGGAGTACCCGGTAAAAACCCACGCATGCACGGGGAGAACATGCAAACTCCATGCATAAAGACCCCCGGCTGGGATTCGAACCCAGGACCTTCTTGCTGCAAGGCATCAGTGCTACCAACTGCGCCACTGTCTATTTTTACCCATAATTTTTTTAAGTGATATTAATTAGCTTTAAAAGTATTCATACCTCTTGAACCATTCCCCATATTGTCACATTAAAACCACAAACATAAACATATCTTATTGAAATTTTATGTAAAAGACCAACACAAACTGTTATACAATTGTGAAGTGGAACGAAAATTATACATGATTTCTTTTTTATTACAAATAAAAAACTGAAAAGGGTGCTGTGCAAAAGTGTTCAGTCTCCCTGTATCAATACTTTGTGGAACCACCTTTTGCTGCAATTACAGCTGCAAGTCTTCAAGGGTATATCTCTACCAGCTTTGCACATATAGTGACTGAAAGTTTTGCCCATTCGTCTTTGCAAAACAGCTCAAGCTCAGTCAGATTAGGAGAGCGTTTGTCAACAGCGGTTTTCAGATCTTGCCACAATTTCTCGATTGGGTTTAGGTCTGGATTTTGACTGGGCCATTCTAACACATGGATATGTTATGTTTAAACCATTCCATTGTAGCCCTGGCTTTATGTTTAGGGTCGTTGTTCTGCTAGAAGGTGAACCTCCGCCCCAGTCTCAAGTCTTTTGCAGACTCTAACAGGTTTTCTTCCAAGATTGCCCTGTATTTTGTTCCATCCATCTTCTCATCAACTCTGACCACCTTCCCCGTCCCTGCTGAAGAGAGCACCCCCAGAGCATAATGCTGCCACTGCCACATTTTACAGAGGGGATCGTGTGTTCAGTGTGATGTGCAATGTTTTGTATTTAGAACACAAAGTTAGATTTTGGTCTTGTCTGACCAAAGCACCTTCTTCTACATGCTTGCTGTGTCTCCAACATGGCTCCTGGCAAACTACAAACGGGATGTCTTATGGGTTTCTTTTAACAATGGCTTTCTTCTTGCCATTCTTCCATAAAGACCACATTTGTGCAGTGCACGACTACTAGTTGTCCTGTGGAAAGATTCCCCCACCTGAGCTGTGGATCTCTGCAGTTCGTCCAGTCACCATGGGCCTCTTGGCTGCATCTCTGATCAGCGCTCTCCTTGTTCATCCTGTAAGTTTAGGTGGACGGCCCTGTCTTGGTAGGTTTACAGTTTACATCTTTCTATTTCTGGATGATGGATTGAACAGTGCTCCATGAGATGTTCAAAGCTTGGAAAAACTTTTTATAGTCTAAGTCTGCTTTAGACGTCTCCACAACTTTATCCCTGATTTGTCTGGTGTGTTCCTTGGACTTTATTATGCTGTTTGCTCCCCAATAATCTCTTAACCAACCTCTGAGGCCATCACAGAGCTATATTTGTACTGAGATTAGGTTACACACAGGTGGGTTCTATTTAGTCATTAGCAATCATCAGGCAACTTCTGAAGGCAATTGGTTGAACTCAGAGTAAAGGGGGCTGAATACTTTTGCCCACTGCACTTTTCAGTTTTTTAATTGTAAAAAAAAAAGAAATAATGTGTAATTTTCGTTCCACTTGACAGTTGTATACCACTTGTTTTGGTCTTTCACAAAAAATTCCAATAAAATATATTTATGTTTGTGGTTGTAATGTGACAATATGTGGAAAAGTTCAAGGGGTACAAATACTTTTACATGCCACTGTATTTTCATTCATTTTAATTAATATTCCGTACAAATAAGCTCAACAGACAATCCATGTCAACCAGATGAATACATTTAACCTTTTTTCTGCAGTGACAAAAAACACTGACTGTGGTCCCACTAACTACATATAAACAATTAAATTAAACGATTGCACTTAAATTATGAACAGATCACCTGCTGTGGCCTGAACGCCCAGTCTCACAATTTCCTCCTGGTCCGACCTGAATTGGTCAGCCACTTGTGCGTAAAACAAATGTCTCGAGTGGGATTGCTGCAGAGGCTTTTGTCATGAGGTTTGCTCTTTTGCTTCGGACAGACAACTTAACGTGGATGTTGTTCTGGAGGCTGAATCGGTGCTCTGTCGCCACACTATAGCCTGGAATTACAAGTGCCACTTCCGCCAAAGTTTTGAATATAGGGAACATTTTTTCGAATTGTAGACGTCAGCAAGGCTCTCCGAATGAGGCCCTGTCCCAATAACCAAACTACAACCTACGGCCCTCTATGAAGTGTGTATTGTACACCGCTGCATCGTAACTGTGACTTCCAAAATGGGGGGATCTGTCGCTGTTTGTGCAGTCTTGCTGCAAAAAAATATTTTAAACCTGCAACAAGCAATTTTTTTAAGGAGAAGAAAGTGCAGGAAACGAAGGAGGCTTATACACCAGACTCTCGCCATGGCGCCAGTGTTTGTTTGAAAGTTAATTTTAAAGTTATGGGCTACTGACTGCCCAGAATCACCCTGAAGCCGGTGGCGTCTTACAATGTGGAGACTGGAAAACCAGTAAAAAAAAATCTATTGTCGGCTTACTGTCTAAAGTTTACGCAGTTCTTATTATTTTTCCGATTTGATGGTTGATTACATTGATGGTTGTAATTGGTTTATGCTCAAGCAGAAAGTTGTGGATAATATACTTCGGCAAAGTCCACTTAGATGCGTGCTTAGCTGACTTGTGGATCGAGGGCACAACGGGGGCGGGGCAAAATACCACTCAGACTACACAGACTACGCCCTTGAGCCCATCAACGGGAACACGCAATGGAGGGACACAAGAGTGGAAGTGCGAGTATTGGGACATGGCCTGAGGGGTTTCCTGATCTGGCAGGCACTCTGCTTCAGCGCCCCCGCGGAAGCAAACAACTAATTAATATGCAAACTTGCCACCAAGTGGTTGGGGTGTGAACTGCAATCTGTCAAAATGACGGATGGCCTTCAGATTTCCCGTTCAAAAAAACTGGTCAAAAACTGAAAATATCTGCTTAGTGCCAGCCCTGCCCTAAATGTTTTCTGCAAATGATTTTCGAGAACCTTTTAAAGGCCAGACAAAAGTGTTTCTCCATAGCTCCAAGGAATTCCTCTCATGCCTGAATCTTTGCCTCTGCAACCACAGAAGCCACCTGGGACCACCTGTTGTTTCAGGAGTCCCCAAAGACTGCCAAACCCTAAAGGCCTCCTTCTTCAGCCTGACAGCATTGTTGTGACACAAATGTTACAGTCTGAGGTGGGATCCAAACGCAAAATAATGAGGCAACAGGCAGACAGGCAGTTAGGTAGTAGAAGAAGTACTTCGTTTTTAAAGTAGACGAAGACAAAGCCTGAACTGGGAGTAAAAAGAAAAAGAAATACAGTAGGGTACCAAAGGGCTTGCCAAGCAATAAAACAAGGCTTGGACAAGAAGTAATTTTAAAGGCAGAGACTATAGACACACAATGAGAATACAACTGACTGAGAAATAATACCAAAATCCATTATCCCTGGCATGGAAGGCCTTAGTGTATTTTGTTATCTGATTTTCTGATACAAAACTTAAGTCAAGCCTTTTTCAATGCTTGGCCATTTTTGTCCCCAAATACCAGTCAATCAATGCCCAGTCCTGTAATATGGTTTATGCTATCAGGGTCATGTCAATGCAACATGATTGAATAGTCTAGCTGGCAACATAAATTAATTAAGGCCTCTTTGCAGTGATGCTTATACCAAAGCTTGGCCTTTGCACAAGGTTGGCAGCTATTTATAAACCAGAATATCTGGCCCAGTCAGGGACATCCCAAGACCAGGCACACTGACACAGGCTATAAAGCACATCCTGCTGGAGCAGAAACTCCCTCCGGCAGAATGTCTAAAAGGGACGTTTGAGAAGAAATTCACACATTATCCCTGCAGTCTCTGCAACCTTAGATGTGGATTTGTGTCATTTGGGGTTAGTCACAAGGTCTTTGCAGTCCCCTCCATCTCTGCGGTTGTGAGCTGTCTTAATGTTGTAGGAAGCACGAAAGAATAGCCAACTGAAGCATTAAGAAAAGCTAGATAGGAGTTGGCTAAGCCGGGAACTCACTGTGGTCCGATATAACCTCAACTGGACACCTGGAAGAGGATTTCCACAGAGGGAAAGTACACATGAATACATCTAGTGGTAACAGCTTCAAGGCTGATTAGACCTCTTCTCTTCTCTTCTCTTCTCTTCTCTTCTCTTCTCTTCTCTTCTCTTCTCTTCTCTTCTCTTCTCTTCTCTTCTCTTCTCTTCTCTTCTCTTCTCTCCTCTCCTCTCCTCTCCTCTCCTCTCCTCTCCTCTCCTCTCCTCTCCTCAATACCATGTGTTCTAAAATGCATCAAAGATTTAGTCATTAATATTAATGAGCCACCCTGACATAAGATGAAATGAGCACAGGGACACATTATGTACCATATGGAAATCTGAAGAGCCCTCTAGTGTCGAGGTAAGCTTGTGGAAATGTGGGCATGTAGGTGAAAATATATGATTTCCACAGTTTTACATTTATTATACAGCCTATAAGAGAAAATCAGAGTTATAAGTTTGGATTGCCAGACCATCTATTCAACTCTATTCCTTTGAAATACATTCATTGGAACAAAGCTATATTATGGAAAAATATTTTAAATCTGGAGATCTGCTCCATCCTTCTCTCTCAGTCGTCCAGTAGAAAGTGAAAAGGGAATAAGACAGCTTGTCAGACGAATTAACCAATGACTGCCAAACCATCATGATATTACTGCTACACTGTAATCACAGAAGCCCTAATTACTCTCCCACAGAAAGGCTATCAATAAAATGTAGATGTTAGGTGACATTTTCACAGTGCTAATAGTTTTTTTCCTCACTTACCCAAACCTAATTGTTCTAAGTAATGCACTGTAACTAAGACCAATTAAGGTTAGGAAACTAAGTAATGAGGTCTCAGGTGATTTATCTTAATGTCTATATTAAACTGCACTTCAGCTTAGCACGTATAATCTACTGTGTGTGAAAAGCTGCGGAGCGGGAATATAATATAGAACATAACAAGGTTGACAGTTATAAAAGAACCTGTCTGCCTTTAGTTGATATTGCACAATAAACCTGCAGGAATTATAGGGATTAGAATCTACTTTGGTTTTAAAGACCATTGTCCCGTAATGGTTAAATTGTATTACTTTAGTTCCTTTAGGTTTACAATTCTTATATTTAAAAAAAAAGGAAATGAAAACCCATTATTACAAGTGATGCCTTGATCCACATTTAAGTATAAGCTCAGGGTACTGATCATGGAAGTTTTAAATGAATGGTATTGGAGCAACAGACTTTACAGGTTGGAAAAACATTGTCTGGTCCAATGAGTTTCAATTTCAGCTAATGGTCGGGTCAGAATTCGACATTAAAAAAATCTCAATACATTCAGCCATCTTGTCTTGTGCCAGCAGTTCAGATTTCTGCAAGTGGTGTAGGGGAGTGGAAGATATTTTCGAGCCCACCAAGTAATTTGGCATCATTAAAGAACCACAGTCCACCCGAGTATTGTTGCTGACCACGATCATCCCTTAATGACCACAGTGTACCCATCTTCTCATAGCAAATTCCAGCTAGATGATGCACCATGTCACAAAGCTCAAATGTCATACTTGAGCATGAAAAATAGTTCCTTGCACTCCAATGGCCTCCCATTCACCAGATCTCCAACCATCAGAGCCCATATGGGAACAGGATGTGCAGATGATATCCTAATATGGACCAAAATCTCCAAGGAATGTTTCTGACACCTTGTTTAATCCATTCCAAAAATAATTAAAACATTTCTGAAGGCAAAAGGTCCAACTTGATACCAGCAAGCTGTACCCAATAAAGTGGCCGGTGACTGTAGATTTTTGTCGCCTTTGGAAACTGCTGAAACCATGGTATGTCCACCCTTCTCGGTACAGCCAACACAGTGCTAACCAAGCAGGATAACATCACTTGTGTGAAATGTTATCAGATGTGACTGGCTGCTGATGGGTTTAGTACAGACCTTTGTAAACGAGTGACTTTGAAGGTTGGCTCGATGTTCCTGCTTATCCTCATGGAACGCTGGATGGATTCCTCATTTGATCAAATTTATGCTGTGCTGCAGTTTTATGGATCTTATACAGCAGAGCATTCAACCAAGCAATCAAGGAGATGCTAAACTGATCGGAAATCAACAAATTGTATGTCCATGTCATTTTACTTGATAATGCAAGAAATAGGAAAAAAAGGGATGGATGACACAAAGATTGCTTCAATTACACTTTACAGTGGGATTTGCACCAGGGACTCCTTTCATATCCCAGCATCAGAAGCAGTAGCTACAAGGAGGAAGATATTTGCTCATTTTAGGCACTTTAACCTCTTCAGAGCTACTGAGGTGCCAATTTTTTAAATAACTTTACTATGTATAATACCACATGTAGTGTGGAACTCTGTGCTGTAAAACTGCATGTATTAGACTTAGAAAGTTTAAACTTAATCTTGATTGTGACATCACTCATCGTAAAATATAAGTCAATGTTTAGTTTTTAGCTATTTTTTTGATTTTAATGACATATTTATTTAATAACATATTTACAACCCAAATTACAATCAAATTAAAGGGGTCCTTAAATACATTTTGTTTTGTACTCGGAGTCTGTGGGAGTGCAGAAAAGTTTAATTTAGTCTTTCCATTGGCTGCGTAATATCTTTATATTTTGTTTGAGTCACATTTTTCAATCCTTTTAGTTTTCTCTATTCTATATTACGTTTTTTGAACTGTTACGTCACAGTATTTGCTGCAGAACTGCCATTTAAAGTCATCCATCTAACTAATGTCTCGAATTTGCCAGTTTTTATTTCTCGCTGTGATTTTGTAGTCCAAGCTCAAATATGCCGAAGCTGCAAGTGGATAAGTCTAAATGTTCGGTTGTTGGGTGTATTAACCCACACAATTCATTACCCGCCCTCAGCATCAGAACCTATTCGAAGTGCCTGGTTAAATTTTATTATTCATGGAAATGCTCCCACATTTAGTAGTAGTTCTTCAGTAAACTCTGCCAGTATCTAGAAGGATTTGCTGAGGGACTTCATCTGATTCAGGGGTCAGTTCCTTCTGTCTATGGAAACGACGGACACAGCAAAGGGGTAAGCTACAAATAACGCTAAAATGACAACAAACATTATTTAGACATGAATCTATTGTGTGTTCCCCTCCTTGAACCGCCCCCTTAACATGGTGGAGGATTTTGAGTGCTCGAATGATCCTAGTGGCTATGTTCTCAGGGGCTTAAATGCCCCTGGTAGGGTCTCCCCTGACAAACAGGCTCTAGGTGACAGGTCAGACAAAGAGCGGTTCAAAACACCCTCATGAGGACAATTACATCGAGGCATGTGACGTCGCCCGGTACGGCAGTCAAGGGAAGGATTTCAAACCATGATTGTTATGATTCTGGCACGTCTGCTCTACTCTGTCTCACGTCTGCTCTACTCTGTCTCTCTGGCTGCAATCAGCAGATGAGATGCACCTGGTGACTGCTGCAGTGCAGTGCAATCTGTGGCATTCCAAGCACCTGTGTCTTCCCTGATATATACTGACTCTGACAAGCAGACGGTGCCAGATTTTTGAAAGCCATCGTGTGAGTAGATATCTAGCGTTCCTTCCTGACTGATCGTTGTTTTGACCTTGCCTTGCCTCTTGGATTTTTGCCTCTGCCTGCACCTTGTCGGACTGTTTGGATTTTGGTTTTGACCCTGTTTCCTGCATCTGATTTATGCCTCTGCCTGCCCCTTGCCTGACGTCTCTTGTTCCGATCATTGACCCTGTTTCTGTCCCTGGATTATTGAATCAGCCTAGCCCTTGGATTATTCAGCCAAAAGTCACCTGTCTCTCTCACCTGCGCTGTGGAGATCCCTGCCTTCTACCCACTGAGGTTTTCCCTCTGGGTTTCAAGTTTAACCCAAGACAAGAACAGGTTAGTGACTTTTCTGATCCTTGCAAGATTTGGAGAAACTACAAGTCACTAATCCTTCTTTCTGCTTCAGTGATTCCTGGAATCTGTGTGGAGTTTAACCTGAGTGACGTTTTCCTGTGGCTGAATAAACTTTTTAATCTTTCAGTTCTGTGTCTGGCTGAATCTTGGGTCCGCCTTTTTCTAATTCGTAATAATGATATGTGCCCTTTAACATTAAAATATAATGTATGTATTCTCAAAAACAAAGCTGTGATGCTTAAAATAAAAAAACTTGATATTCTGCATTTCTGGAATTTCTCTTCTAATTCAACAATTTTATAATGTGTAAAAAGAAATGGAGAGAGATGACAGAACTGCATAGATTTTGTTTTTTGGTCCAAATTTTTATTAATAAAAATATTACCAAATATTGCCCTGCGATGGACTGGCGACCTGTCCAGGGTGGACCCCGCCTCTCGCCCATAGACTGCTGGAGATAGGCACCAGCTCCCCCGCGACCCACAATGGAATAAGCGGTAGAAAATGACTGAATATTACCAAATACCAAATAATTTGGTAGCAAAAAATACGTAAATGGAAAATGTTGGGATAGACTAAGAATGAACAAGACTGGGTTCATCCACTATTCTTCAGATTTATTTCTTGAGATTCATGTCAAACCAACATAACTTCTGCAGAAGACACCTGTGCATGGAGCCTTTAGGCAGCACAAGCCAAGAGAGGGGGAAGAGTGTAGCTCAAACAACATCTTGTATAATTCATGTAGTGTCTGTACCCTCTAACCCTGTATATTTTAATAATACATACACTTCACCTACACTCAAGCTACTCGGCTTTAAATAAAAATAGATAAATACCAATGTACGCTACAAGCATCTGATGAAACAGCAAAGCAGATGCAAATATGCTGTATGTCAAGAAATTGAATATGGATTGGAACTGTTCCATTTTACCCTGTATTTTTCCCCAACATCCCTTGTGAAACCCAAATCAGGACCTGCATATGCAGTTTATTCATGGAGGCACACGATAGGCAAGACATGTATCTAGTATGAGGATATTCCAAAAATAAGGTCAATATATGTTTAACTGCAACATCTACTTGTACCGCTTTCTTTACCACTCAGAAAAATTGCTGACTGAAAGCACAGCTAAAGAAAGACCGAGCAGTAACTGGATAAAAATAAAATTCTTTTTTTGAACACTTTTTTTAGAGAATATGAATATTAACCTTTCCTTCTCTTTTGATTAGTGGTTGGGTGAAGCCCTATTAACAGTTTGCTCTTTTTAATTAATGTTAACAGAAACCCCTTGTACTGCTTCCTTTACCATCAATAGTACCTTGAAGTGTTTTGAGGTAGTTGTGGATGAGGCTCTTTATTTTTCTCAGATGGTAAAGCTGCTTATTCTTCTTGGCAAAAAGCTCCCAGTACATGTAAATTCTAGTGCTGAACTGCTTGTTTGAGATCTCCCCAAAGTGGCTCAATAATACTAAGCTCAGGAGACTGAGATGGCCCCTCCAGAACCTTCACCTTTACTTCAGTCAATGAATAAAATGATACGGTGCTAAGGCCCAAATGTTTTCAAGGTAATAATTTATTCTGTTCATATAGTCAGAATTCCATCCAACTTTGCTAATTTTAAGGTGAGAATATATATCTGAATCATAGTTGCGTGATTTCTAGATGTCAGATCAGGTGCACCTATTGAAGACATTTTTGTGTCAAATGTGCAAAATGACTAACCAAATGTAGTCAGTTTTTTTTTAACAAAGTAAGTTTGAGGATCTTCTTTCTTTTATACTTAAAAAAAACACTCCAGGTTGTTCCATTGGGAAAATATAGGTATTTTGTTGCTATCTTGGAACAAACACAAGACAAATTTATTCAAGTAAGATTGGAGAAGAATGGCAGCTGCAAAATAGCTACATTAAGATACTTCACAACAAATTTCATGATTTAAATAGGCGTAGTTTTTAATTCATCTCAAGTTTAAATTTGCCCAGGTGAAGAGCAAAACATTGTAGGAAATTAGGGCTTGTTACACTTCAACACGATCCCAGACAGCCTGATCGGAGGTTTTTTTTTTATTAGAGGGGACTTTATTGTGACTTTATTGACCAGTTTGCTGGCCAGTCAAGCTCAGTAACACCATAATCATTGAACCAGCTTTTGGTACCTTTGGCAGTGTGGGCTGGTACCAAGTCCTGCTGAAAATGAAATTAGCATCTCCATAAAGCTTGTCAGCAGAAGGAAGCATTAAGTGCTCTAGAATTTCTTGGTACATGGCTGCGTTGATCGTGGACCTCAGAAAACACAGTGGATCAACACCAGCAGATGACATGGCACCCCAAACCATCACTGACTGTGGAAATTTCACACTGGACTTTAAGCAACATGGATTCTGTGCCTCTCCACTCTTCCTCCCGACTCTGGGACCTTGATTTCCAAATAAAATGAAAACTTTACTTTCGTTTGAAAAGAGGACTCTAGACCACTGAGCAACAGACCAGACACTTCTGACGTCGTCTCTGGTCCAGGAGTGGCTTGACCTGAGGACTGCGACATTTGTAGCCCTTGGGTAGGATTCATCTTTGCGTAGTGGATCTTGATGCGGTGACTCCGCAATTGTCACAATTGTGAAGCCCCCCCAAATTCTTGAATAGATTTGCTTGACATTATCTCAAGGCTGTGGTTTTCCCTCTTCCACATTTTTCCTTCCACTCAACTTTTTATGAATATGCTTGGATACAGGACTTTGTAAACAACCAGCCTCTTTAGTATTGACCTTTTGTGGCTTGCCCTCCTTGCAGAGAGTGTCCATGACTGTCTTCTGGACATCTGTCCAGTAAACAATCTTCTCTAAGAATGTGTAGCCTACTGACCCAGACTGACAGGCTCAGGAATTCTTTGCAGGTGTTTGGAGTAAATTAGCTGAGTGTGGTGTGACACCATGAGTTTCTAATACTTAACTTTTTCACAATATTCCAATTTTCTGACACACTTAATTTGGGATAATTATCTGTAAGCCATAATCATTAAAAGTAGAAGGAATAAAGACTTGAAATTTTTCACTCTATGTGTGATGGATCTATATAATATGAGTTTCTCTTTCTGAAATCAGTGACAAAAATATTGAACATTATTATATTGAACTCATATTTAAAAAATTTTATACCTGTAAGATGCTGCAGCAGTATTGTTTCAAGTATTGTAAGATCTACATTCACGCCTGCAGCTGCAATGCAGCACTAAAGCATGCAGCAAACAAGCTATGCTGCTGTTGTGAAGCTGGTATAGGACACCAACAAAAAAAGGTGCATACTTCTGCTTAGTTGTCAGTTTTTAACATTACTAATCTATTCCTTGCCTTTGACTCTATTGGGAAGATATGAACCCCAAACATGGGTAAAATTAAAGGATGTACCTTTTTCCGGCCCATTAATAAATGGTAGATGAAGCAAAAAATATCATTGCATGTTTTAATAAGTTCTACTTGCAGGGTCTAATTTATTGGAATTTAATATTCTTTGCTTGGTCCCAAAGGATAAAATCAGCGAGCAGGTCTGCATGCACACAAGTAATTGCCAGTTACTGAAATTGGTTGCACATGCGTTGATGCAAAAGCACTCCGATGACATTAATTTCAAAATGACCCCACGGGACCACCTTGTGAACCTATTGCTCATGTTGTGAGGCATTTATAGTGTAGCATGCTGTAATAAACAAAGGTGCTACTGATTTATGCCTAATTTTACTACATTGGACTGACACGCAAGCTGGTCTTTGCACCGGGCCTCTCCACATTAAAACACTTCAGATAGTTAAGACACTAAAACTCTGGAAGAAACATAGAAAGTCTGAACTCATAGTTTGATGTTTAAAATTAATTGCACCATCAGCCCATTTAGCTGAGAAACATAATGCGAAATGACACAGCTTATCCTTAACAGCTAAAAAGGACTGACAGCAGCTATTCATTAATAAGATTCAGTATAATGATAATATCCCACATTGTGACATTATCTGTGAGAAAAGAAAGAGAATACATAATATAGACACTGA
The DNA here is from genome assembly GCA_036173005.1 of Crenichthys baileyi. Taxonomy (NCBI): domain Eukaryota; kingdom Metazoa; phylum Chordata; class Actinopteri; order Cyprinodontiformes; family Goodeidae; genus Crenichthys; species Crenichthys baileyi. The sequence continues at coordinate 572,243 of JAHHUM010002928.1, read as the reverse complement.
AAAAGATTTGGCTGCTGCACTTACCTCTATCATGTTGAATTAAGACTTCCCACTAGGTCACAGTTGAATTAATCTGGGTGATCTATTTCTAATAGCTAACTTTAATTCAATCAGGAAGCAGGAATCATCTAGATTTTCCCCCACACAATCACACTTTTACATGTTGTTCCTTGTCCTTATTTATTTGTTTTTTACTCATTGCGGTTGTTGTTTGGACTGATGTTAATATACAATGTGAGCCATGGAAACCAAAGTCAGATTGTTTGTTTGTGCACACAAACTTGGCCAATAAAGTTGATTCGGATTCGGATTTTAAATGACATTTCAGTGTTTGCTGTGCATATACATAAGGAATTGAGTTTATTTGGTGAAGGACATTCTAATAACCACATTTGATGCATTGAGATCTTTTGGAAACAGGTGCAGGTGTGGTGATTTCTCAGTAGGACAGCTGGTGAACAAGAAAGGTTTGGGTTTATGAGCTTAAGGTGCCATTTCATCAGTATTTCATCTCCTATCCTGAAAAATCTCTAACACAAGACTGCTAACATGGAAACTTTTATGTTTGTGTTGCTTATTAGTGAAACAAATTGTTTTGTAGGGCTGAAATAACTGAAATAAGTACATCTTCATTTTGAATTTATTTAATAATTCATAACATGCAGGATGACTGCTACAGAAGCCAGCTTCTGCACCAGTGATGTTTTTTGCCTTACCCTCCTTGTTTAAGGTGTCAGTAATTACCTCGTGGATAGCCGTCAACTTAGTAATGGTTGACATAACATAATATTTCTGTACTAAAAATCCTTTTTTTTAATTGTTTTTTATGTAACATACACATTTTTGAAACAGAATTTTGAGGTTTCATTGGCTGTAAGCCATAATCACAATGAACAGAAATAAACATGTGCACTATATCACACAAGCAATGAATCCATATCATGTTTGAGTTTCATTTTTTATTTAATTACAGAAATAAATACACTTTTTAGGGATATTCTAATTCACTGAGATGCAAAGAATGTTACAAAGAATGTATGAGATGTCAGCAGCAAATTCTTATAGAAGATAAAAACATTACTTACCTGAAAAATGTATTTTGAAAAGCCACACAGTTGCAGTCTGAATAGAAATATTTTAAATGTGGGAAGGTCCCAGTGTTTCAGTCAGCTGCAGGCGATGGTAATATTTTACTCTGTGAAAAACCGAAGCCTTTATCCTTACTGTCCTTCTCTAAGTGATCGATAGGCACAAGGGAATAACCTCCTCCGTCTCAGGTACCTGAGAAAGAAGTACCCTAAGCAATCTCCAATGTGTTTGTGTACATCTCAGCCAAGCTTGTGAACTCACAAATCCGTTGTGAAGGCTCCCGATATCCATTCAAAAGAAGAGGTTTACACAATGCTGAGCGGAGTACTGGAGCATTACACATAGCTGTTCCGTGGTTAAAATTAACCGTGGGTTTATTTGTTGTAACTTTTTAAAATGTTTGTGTAAAATACCTGCACAATTACAATAACATAAAATTCATCACATCTTTGAGTGCCTAAGGTTTTGCAAAGAAATAATTTCTAGACAACAGCAACAGCATATCTGCAACAGGACAGCTTTGCACATTTAAACCATTACAACTAAGTATGGATTAAACTTTGAAACATCAGGCTGTATTAAAGAGTTTTCTGATATTCTGTCTTGTGATTGTAAAGTAATCAGCATTGAGATATTAAGCAGCTCTCTGATCAAGGGTTTGTTTCCATCCTGACATCTATTTGCACTCATTTCCTTTGAATTATTAGCACTTTCATTTTGCAGCCCAAACCAAACAACAAAGCGTGTTATAAAATCAAATTAAAGCTGGTTTTGAATTAGCTAAGCAGCAAGCAGTGCACTTTTAGCAGCAACATAATTACAAGAAAATACAGTTAGCCTGTAAATTTGTTAAATGTTATTAGAGGTTGGGTAATTGCTTGTACATGTCTACCGTATGCAATAAGTTCAGACCTTTTATCTTTATTAGTGAATTTTCATAATAGCTGTTCCGTAAGCTGTAAATATTCAATTACTGATAGCAGTTTTCATATTTCACCTCTTACTGTTGTTTAAAGAACCATATGAAACAAAAGGCATATACCTAATAGAAGACAGGGGGCTGCTGTTCTCAGAAAGAGATTTCCAAGTTTAGGACAGAACAATATAGGCTAAAGCATCTGTATTCATTGTATCACACAGCTCAGTTCCGTGAGAAGAAATGAGCAGACAATCACTTAAATGAGTTCAGGGTCAATTTTGGATCCGGAGGTGACTCTCCAATAAGGTTTGGTATTGACATTTCTTGGAGGCTTCAAGCAAGCCTTGGGTTGCAAAGACGGAGCTGGAACATGTTTCTGCCTCTGTTCTGCAGTGGTTCATGTGCATGTGAGACTGGAGCCATAGCCAACGTTTTGAAAAAAAAAATTGTCCTGATGTTTTTATTTTAAACCCCATAAAACACAGCTGAAACCAGACGTTTACATACAATGTTTGAAAATGCATAGAACTTTTTTTCCCTCTATCTAACACTGAATCAGAAACATATTGCCTGTTTTAGGTCAATATGGATTAACACAATTATTTATATTTCCTTAATGCCAAGGTTTTTATTATTTTTTTTAAGACTTTCTAAAAATGTAGAAGTTTACACATATTTCTTTAGCATTTGGTTTCCTGTCAGATATTTTGGGTATTATTTGGTTAAGCTTCTGAAAAGGGTTTGCTGGAATACTGGCCCATTCCTCCCAACAGAAACTGAGCCAGGTTTGTTGTGGGCTGCCTTGCACATACACATATATTTTCTATGGAACTGAGATCAGGACTTTGTGATGGCTGCTTCAATAGATCGACTTTGTTGTAGTATATAATCTGGTGGTTTGTTTAGGGTCATTGTCCATTTGGAAGTCCAATGTTTGTCAAAGGTTTAATTTAGGGGCTGATGCCTTAAGATGTTGCTTCAGTACATAATAATGTGCTTTCCTCATGATGCAATCAATTTTATCAAGTGCACCAGTCCCTCCAGCAGCAAAACACTTAAACATGATGCTGGCAGCCCCAGAAATTAAAACTGGTGAAGTCAACATGTGAAAATTTCTAAGTAAAAAACTAAATATTTCATGTTTTTTTTTTTTTTTTACATGACTGTATATTGTAGGGGTTGTAAGAACTTTTCTGTGACTTTCAAAATAAATTGCATATACCTTATTCCAGCACAGCCAGGAACAGGAACAAGAAGGGACTAACAGCGTACTTCCCATGACGTCACTGTTTGAATAAAGACCCCACGTTCCAACAAACAGACCTCTTCCACGCAGGTCCCCAGCGGACCTGGAAGGAGAGGCATACAGCGCACTAATGTCTCTTTGCTGACAAACAGACATAACTTATCAAACTGAATCCAGAGTGACTACGATCACATGCAACAAATTTAAGTAGTGATTTGCTGTTCAAGTATCAGGCATTCATTCATGTAAAGGGTGTAAAGAGACAAGCTTGACTTGACTTTTCTTCTGAGGATTTCCCCCATGGCCTGGAAAAGGAGGCTGGGACCACATCGCACGCCTTCCTGCGTGTATGTGGAGGTAGCGAGAGCTACCCCGCCGCATCACGGCCACTCAAGGGGCCAAACCTGCCTTTTGTTGCAGTTCTGCTGGGCTAAAACCCTTCCTCACAGGTAAGGAGGTTAGCTGCAAGTTATCCCTGTGTTTACCCGCACGTGGATGTATTTTCCTCAAAACCCAGGACAACTTCTCTTCAGCACAGTTCATGTAAGAGGTAGTGTTTGGCCAGAGAAGATTAGTTTAGAAACAAATAATCTAAATAATGTTCATTTGTTTTTGTTTGTGTTGAGAAACTAGCACTCAGCTAATGATGTGTTCTGTGTTTTTTTTTTTAAAGTTAAAAAAAACTTTATTTAAAGGGTGGTTTTTAAACAAGGACCGGCCATAACGCGGTAATGGCGCTAACTCGTGCCTGCCTACTTTGAGTCAGCTGAAGATCATTTACTCAGAAAGGTTTGATTCTTATTCAAAATAATTTTTCGTTAAATATTATTTTAATATTTTCTTGATATTTCTTTAAATATTATTCTAATAATAAAGGCAGCTAATTAAACACCGTTTAGAATTGGTCATCCAGAGGGTTTGTTTTATTCAGCAAATCATTCTTTTAATGTTATTTTATTAAAATAATATTTTAACTGATCTTGCATTGTGAATGGATGTTTGAAGGTATGCCAATTATTGCCTAAATTGGTTCCAAGACTAACTTAACTTCATTTCCAGATTCTTCAAGATAATCCTTGGTTCTCAAACATAAATAAAATTGCATGGTAATGTTGCATCACTCTTTTGGTCATGGTTTACAACCAACTTTGATTCACTTGTTCATATTGTACATTAGTCTTCCTTATTCTTTCATTCTGCTTGGTAGTTCAGTTGGGTTGTTCTAGTATAGTAAAGAGTTTGTTGATTGAAATATGTTTGACTTAGAGTTGACTTATGTTTGGTTAATAAATTCTTGTATTTTAAGAAATTGTGTGAATTCATTCCATGTGTGTGCAGAGTTTATGCTGTTCAATAATGTCAGAGCTTGGCTCACACCTTTCAACTTTGTCCTAATACCATCGCCTTATTGGGCTGGTCTTCACAGCACAACCCTTAACAGACCAAAATATTATTTAATAAAACACTAAAGTCTTAATATTAAATTTCAAATAATGTATTGATATTAATAATCACAACAGGAAGAACTATCTTAATTGCCATTTTGAATGAATTCAGGCTACAAATTGAATTATTAGGATAATGTTGTGATGATAAAATATAGGAGTAGGAAGCCATTAAAGCTCAAATGTCAATATTTCAAACTGCTGGTTCTTAAGTCAAGTTTATCACTTGCTTGCATTCCCTAAGGTAAGTGAGCATTTTGAGAGACTTGAAATGACAGACATTGCAGTGGATAAATTATTCTCCTCATTTCTTTACATTTTACCTCTGGCCCTGAATGGGTGTCTTTAATGATAAAAGCTGTCACATCATTTGAAAAGCAGGTGAAGATCACTGCACTGGAGACTGGGGAATTTCACGGTTGATTTCATTCCAGTTTGGCTGTGTTCAGTGTATTACCTTTAATCCATACCCCCAGCAGAAGTAGCAGGGGTTGTAATGGACACAGAGAGTTTGCTGCAGTCTTACACGCAGCTGCAGACTCAGCTGGTTCGAGCATTGGTGTTTTGGATGATTGGAATTAGGACATTTGGTAAGTACTTTTATTAAATTTAGATTTTCAGTGATCGTCTTCTGGGTCTCTTGCCCTTTTCCATGATTCAGCAAAGTTGTAAAAGTAATACTTTAATGCCTGATCTGTTTCATCTGACATGACATTTAATTATCACAAAAATATTTCTCTAAAACGTCAGACAGCTTTATTAGCCCCAAAGTGTAATTCTCGTGAGATGTTCACCAAATCAACATAAAAATGAGAATGATTTCTTCTGATTAGAAATCTTAATTTAGTTCTTTATTTTTTAGTTGAAGACAGTTGAGCTGAAACTCATATTGGTTCTTACAAGCTACAGATCTTGACTTTAAAGGTAGAGATTGATCCTCAGTGAAGAGGTGAGTTTGTACGTTTGCCCCTCAAAACCATCTGCAGAGAAAAATCAGAATGTCAAAAATGTCATGATGGTCTACTCCTGTTGCATTTTAACTAAAGAGTCTCCCCCACACAAATGTAATCAGGTCAAGAACATATAAATCTTACATCAGATTAGGCTCTCTAAAATAATAAATAAATTTAATTTCTTTCTTATGGAGGAGGTGACCAGAATGAGATCGCTCCTAGCCTTAGCTTTAACCACCATGCTCTTTACTACAGTCGCACTTCATACACTACAGCTTCGACTTACCTTTATTGATCATCGAGTATCACAGTGCTCATGCCAGTGACACTGCTCCACTGGGGTACAGGCTTAATCAAGACTCTCAGAGTCAGAAAATGTTCAGTAAAATGTCACATGAATCTGTCTTGTTAAGTAACTATAAATTAACACACATCCTGGGGCATGGTGAGGGGGTTTGGGCAAAAAAAGTCAAGAGGTAGATCCAAAGAAATTCACCTGTGCGAGCCAGAGAATCTTACAGAATGTTTGTAATGACACAGACACATGCTCAATCCATTGGTCCTTACCGATGCTAACTGTAGCACTATAACCATAAGATTGCACTAGTAAAAGAAAGACTTAAAAAAACAAAAATATCTTGCAAAATGGAACAAATGTCTTGGTTCTTGCATAGTATGTTCTGTATAGTGCTTATTCTCAGACCATACTGGTCAGATCCTCCAATGTTCCATAATTTGTTGGACTCTGATGGCAGTTTTGCCATCATTTTCAGTGTATGAAAATGCTTTTGGAAAGCAAAGCTTAGATATAGGTTTATTGTAAGAGTAGTGTTATATTCCACAATGTAGGAAGAGCCCATAGGTCCAGAAAAAGTCTAATAAAAGAATAACTTTTGTTTACTTCGGGGTTTGCATTTGAAATGCACAAAAGAGCATCCTCGCAACTTGCTCCTCCCGGCAGCTATTGGACTCAATAACCACCACAGCTCCCAATAAACCAAATAAACAGATCCGGGCAGTTTTACAATACAATCTGTATGCAATATTTATTACCAGATTTACTGGACAAGCTCTTTACATCGTTTATAGTAAAGGCTCTTGATCCTGTATTCTATAAATGCGACATATCAGTGTACATTCTAGCACATAGTCCTATGTACAATATAGAAGCACAGATCGGACAAACAAGCACAATGTATGTTACTTGTGCAATTTAAAATAGATTTTTCTGTTCACTGCATCATTTGGTATGATTTTTGCAGAATTTATTTATTATTGTTTTTATTTTGTCTCTTGTTGTGTTTCATTTCCAATAAATTTTTCACTGAGGGACAAATAATTGAATTTTTATTCTGGTTTGGAGACATGTGCTCTTATCATGATAGTTACATATTTTTCTTCTTGAAGTTGACATTTTAGCTGTTCACAAAGTTATGTTACTTGAAAAATATGCTCTACTGGAGCCACATTCATCATTACAGGCAAACAAATATTATTTATTTTAAATCTAGTTGAAAAAGTTTGTATGAGATGGTTTGTCCTAAACCACTGTGAATTAGTGGCTACAAGCAAACCAAAAAAAATCTTGTCATATGGGCTGGTTTGAATGAAAGGTTGAAGCTCCTTGACAATGACAGGCATCACACCCGTCTCCAGCTCTGCCTGGCAGCCTGACATTCTGCTGCTGACAGAGGGTATCGCTGTAATAAATGGGCCTCTGCTGGATAACCTTTGATCTTTCTGAATTAGTGATAAGGTTTGCAGAGCGAGCACATGCCAGCTGTAGCTGAGGACTTTTCTTCCCACAACTCTCACTGATAACTGAATGCGAGGAAGAGTGAAGGAAGGGGGTGAGAACAGAAGGAGATAAATGTGATGCAGGAAATGGGCGAAAGGGATGGGTGGGGGGGTCCTGAGACTGACAGCCACTATGGTATGAAGACATAAAAGAACATTCGCATCTGTCTATGAAAACCTAGTTTACCTCTCAGCAATACAAAGTTAGGTCTATCCTTTCTAGATTAAGGCAATAGATTATTTTATGGAAATGCATGCAGTCTACACAGGCAACATACTGTCCCACTGTCACACAGCTTTAAAAGATGCATATCGTGCTGTCACCAGGGCCTGCTTTGCGATTTGTTGATCACTGTCTGCTTCATCTTATTCCAACCTATAGGCAGAAATTAAAAATGTCTAAGCCTATAGTTTGGACTGTTAGGAAGTGGACGTAGCAGTCCAAGCAGAGGGCCTGCTTTGACTGAGAAAGATATAAACAGGCTCTTTAAGCATCAGAAAAAGATGAAGTAGCTGCAAAGTAAATGCTGTGAATTACTCGCTATGATTTAGTGTTCTTATTTTTGAAGATTTATAAATGCTGGAGACAAATATATTGGTTTTATCTCACCCTGTGTGCATAATTATTACTACCTTATTTATGTTTTCTGTCACATAGGACATCTGGAAAATAACCTAAATTATAAATAGATATGAGGTAACTTGAACAGTTATTGAAACTGATGCTTTATGTTGAGCACATAATCCCTAATTTGCATTAAGACAGCAAGTCAAATATTGCAGTGGGTTCTTGAATACATTATCATTTTTTTGTTTTTTATATAATTCTAACTTATGCAGCAGTTATCTAGTTATTTGAATGCCAGATTCATGCAGTCCTGCAGTTTTATGGTTCATACATACGTGCAAACATACGTACAAGTATATAAAAAATTATTTTGTAAAAACATTCAATATTTCTCATCTATTATGTAGATTATATACATTATTTGGACTCTTTACACATAGAGTGAAATGTCTGTCACGATCTCCAGGTGGTTGGGTTTTGATTTTCTTTGGTGTTTGATTTCTGATCATTTCCTTGTTGCTATGTTCCCATTCAGTTCATTTTTCAGGGTTTATTATTCACAGTACAAGATGTTCTCTTATTAGTTCAAGATTTTGTGTTTGTTTTCTTAGTTTATTTTTCAGTTTTGTTCTTTGTTGTACATCTAGATTTTATTCCTCTTAGATCTCTCTTTTCTCCATATTTCCTTGTATCTCTGTTCAGGTCCATTTATGTTTATTAGTATTCCCACTTTCTGCCAGAGCCTCAATGCAATTAGGTCATTCAGCCCACCAGTTCCAGCTTGTTACCCCTATGCCACTCACCTGTTTCCCCTGCTATTTAAGTTCCTATTTTCTCATTGTTCTTCCCTGGATTATATTGTTTCAGTTCATGCCTTGCCAGCTCACGTCCATACCTGTTTCTGCCTCTGTTCCGTGCGTCATTTACCTCATCCATGCAATGTAAGTTTTTTTTTTTGGTCTTCATTTTATTAAACCTTTTCAACTCAAATGCCTGCATTTGAATCAACTCCAACAACCACACTCTTGACAGAGGCGTTGTTTCTCATAATTTATGAAAACCCAAACTTCCGTGTCAGAAAATTGGAATATTGTGACAAAGGTAAATATTGGAAACTCATGATGTCATACCATGATCAGCTAATTAACCCCATATACCTGCAAATGTTTCCTGTCCTGCCTCTCAGTCTGGGTTAGTAGGCTACACAATCATGGGGAAGACTGCTGACTGGACAGATGTCCAGAAGACAGTCATTGACACCCTCCACAAGGAGGGTAAGCCACAAAGGGCATTGCTGAAGAAGCTGGTTGTTTACAAAGTGCAGTGTCCAAGCATATTAAGAGAAAGTTGAGTGGAAGCAAAAAGTGTGGTAGGAAAATATGCAGCAGGAACAGGGATATACCTGCAACCTTGAGAAGATTGTCAAGCAAAATCTATTTAAAAGTTTTACAAGCAGTGGACTAATGCTGGAATCAGCGCATCAGAACCACTATGCACAGACGAATCCTACTTATGGGCTTCAAGCGTCCTACCTTGGCTAAGAAGAAAAAGAACCGGTCTGTTCCTCAGTGGTCCAAAGTCCTCTTTTCAGATGAAAATAAAGGTTTCACTGCCATAGGTTTCAAAAGCTGGTCCAGTGACCATGGGGTTATTGTGGTTTACTGGCCAACAAACTGGCCTGACCTAAACCCCATAAAGAATCTATGGAGTATAGTAAAGAGGAAGTGGAGAGACACCAGACCCAACAATGCAGATGATCTGAAGGCCGCTATTAAAGCAATCTGGACTTCCTGAACACCTCAGGAGAACCACAGTCTGATCTCCCCATGCCACGCCGCACTGATGCCGTAATTTATACAAAAGAATACAATAGAATAGAATACTTTTTTTACTGGCTATGCACTGTGCAAACATGCAGCACAACAGCATTTGTTTCAGCAGCTCCATACTTTAACAACAATTTTAGCAGCAAAAATCCCCTGAATAACAGAAAAAAACACTTGAATTAAAACTGCTAAAATGAGAATAGAAAATGAATAATTTAAACAATCTGTACAAAACATCATTTGGTAGGGTGAATGGGGACCAGGATTGTGCAATTTTGTGCAGAAATAAAACGAACAAAGTGAACCAGGTATTGAGTGCATAGAAATAAACGTACTTTCCAGAAGCCTAAAATTTCTGTTTAAAGCATCCTTTTTTACTGATCTTATGTATTATACAAATTTTCTGAGATTTTGGGTTTTCACTTTCTGCAAGAAATAATCAAAGCGCTCTTACATTAAAGCTATATACACCCAACCATACTCTCAGCGCTCACATATACACCCATTAGATCAACAGTGCTCTATATTAGGGTGAAGTGACTTGCCATAAAACACATCATCATATGGTGGGGCCAGCTGGAATTAAACTTACAACCTTCCAATGCAAGATTCTCACAATGCCACCTCCCATGCTGCTAGCAGGGTCTAGAAACAATCATCTCATCCTCAAAGTTACTAAAACAAAGTCGATGATTGTAGATTTCAGAAGAAACAGGAAGAGGTCAAACATTATTTCCAAGTAGAAGTAATGTTTATAAAATGTAATCGTTTTGCATTTAAATACAATATGGTTTACCTGTACAGCAGACTGGACTGGAGACACAGCAGAAAACTTATCTACAAGAAGCAAACTGTACATTTTAAGGGAAGCCTAGGTGTTTCAGTGTTTGCAGCAGATGCTGCACATCTTCTATAAGCCTGTTGTGGAGAGGGCGATCTCTTCTGTCATCATCTGCTGGGGTAGCAGCATCACTTACTAAAGACTTAATAAAGCTTCACAAGGCTTTGTTATGGGGACTCCTCTGGAACATCTAGAGATAACTGTACAAAGTCAGAGGCTTCATAAAATGAAGGACCTTACAGAGAACCCTGAACATCGTCTTAATCAGACTATCTTCAGTCAGAGGCTTCCTCAGATCCGCTGTAATACTGAGTGCTACAGGAATTACTTCTAACCCACTACCATCACCATACTGTACATTGGCTCCTTGAAAAAACTTGGATAGTTTGAGTTACTGCAAATCAAATCTTCACTTGGGAATTAATATAAAGTATTTTTGAATTAAATTAAATTTTAGAACAGCTTAACAGTCACCCGCACATCATCTGTTGAATAAAATATAATAAAATATAATTTCCGATTTATTTATAAAGCACATTTAAAAACAACAAACATTTGACCGATGTGCTGTACATTCAGAGAATAAGTAAAAATAGTAAAGTAAAAACAGATGCAACAACTCACACAATGAACAAATAAGTCATGCTGTGTTAATGCCTGGGAACAAAGATGAATCTTCAAAAAGGTTTTAAAAAAAGATAGTGAAGGAGCCTTCCAAAAATGAAGAGGCAACCTGTTCCATAACTTAGAGGCCGCAACCACGAAAGCCCATCACCTCTGACCTTCAGCCTCGTCTTTGGAACGGCCAGGAGCAGCTAGCCAGTGACCTTAGAGTTGGTGAAGGAGGGTACAGGTGAAGCAGTTATGAAAGAAAATGTGGAGCAAGGCTATTACAACATTTAAAAACAACAAACAAAATAGTTTTAAAATCAATTCTGTGCCACACAGGGAGCCAGTAAAGACAAGCCAGCACAGGAGTGAGGTGTTCTCGCCTGTGTGATCGCGTTGAAAGACGAGCAGCTGCCTTTTGGGCAAGCTAAAGGCGTGAGAGGGCAGCCAGACTGACCCCAAACTACAGCCCATTACAACAATCTGTCAGACCCTGCTTATCATCTGCTTGCTACTAACCTTTTTCCACCAGTAGGGGCCATAGGAGCTGAAGGATCAGGGTGGACAGGTGTATCGCATCTTGTCATCAGCTGGAGGACTATAAGAGGGTGGCAAGCCAGCACTTCGATGCCTGAGTGTTTTGCCTCTTTGTGGTACTACTACTTGGCCAATTCTAGTTGAAAGAACTTTGAAGAAACTTGTATCTTGAAGGTTTTTTTGATAACCTTGACTAATAGTCTGTGTCTGTCTCAGATTGCCCAAGTCACATTCCTAGTTAAGAAACCTCTGAGGAACTCATCTAACAAGGTTTGGACTCTGGAATGTTTATTCCCTGCCGGCTGCTGGCCCTGGTGGTTCCTCCACAGCTTCCAGGCGAACCTTGTCCACCCTCCTCCGTCCTGCCAAGACTATGTAAGCTCCGGCGGCTCAGCGTTGCCACGCTGCCCTCCAGGATCGACAACCTCTCTCCCTAGCGGACCGACTTCCAACCAGACTGTAAGTCCCCCTTACAAAGTAGTGTTCAAGAGTTGCGTTTGCTGTGTCTTACCTGCGTCCGTTTCTTTGCAGCCGGTCAGGAGATTTGGTTTTTCTGTTCCTGATCGACCTGAAAATAAAGTTCCTGAAACGCTTCTCTGTTTCCGTGTTTTCTGCAAGTGGGTCAAGTCGGCCATATCCAATATGACACAATCAAGGCGTGAGGTAATAAAGGCAAATGATCTCTTCAAAATCCGGTCTGGACAATATTTTCTTGATTTTGGTTATTTGCAGTGATGGGACTAATGGCTTTGAAGGGAACCGAATCTTCAGGATCCGTTCCCCTTCAAAAAGCCGTTCAAAAGAGACGTTTAAATGATCCGTTTTTGAAACTGTGCACATTATGAAGGACAAGCAATTTTCCCCTAATGGTGTTAAATATATACCTTTTTGGTAAACCTGGCATGTTTTGGGTCAAATTTATAACTAAAGCTACATCTGTATTAAGTAAGATTAATATATTTTTTTAAAAGGTGCAAAATAGAAGCACATACAAAAAATCTTGTTATGTATATATTTCCCATGTAGTTGTGTTGCGTGCATAAATAGCATTTTAATGCTAGATGTAACATAGAAGCAAAATAAAACAAAATGGAAGGGGGGGAAGTACACTCCAGCGTCCTCCTACTCTCGCACGCAGCCAGGTCGCACACAGCACACCCTGTCGTCATGACACGTGATGGCATCAAGCAGTGAGCATGCACGCAGTATGCTCATATCTACTCGCATTTAGGTTTTCGTATGTAATCGCCTAAATTATATAACATAATTTAAAATTAAATTGAAAAAGTAGCATAAGTAAGCAAAGTAGTAAAAAATAAACAGCTCTCACTAAGACTCGAGTCCCATTGTTTAAGGTAACGAGCGGTTCAAAAAAATCGATTCATTCATGAACGTCACATCACTTATTTGTTGCAGCTGAAAAAGGCTTTTATTACAGAAGTAACTTGTCATGATTTAATCAAAGAGACAATTATCAGCATAACAATAAAAAGCAATTACTAATTTCCTCAAGGCAGGAGATACAGAGAAAGGAAAGGGTCCTAGCATAGATCCCTGAGGCACCCCACAGAGAAAATAAAACTGTAGATGACTCAAACTCATTTATGCTTACAAAAAAAGTTCTGTCAGTCAGGAAAGATGGTAACCACTCCAAAGCTGCACCTTTAATCTTTTTTTTTTTCAAATTTTAGGCCAAACTCCCCCTCCTCTCAAAAAAACTGAAGAAAGTTATGTTTCAACAATTAAATTCATTTTTAGAGAGAAATGGTATTCCTGAAGCGTTTCAGTCAGGTTTTAAAAGCTTCACAGCATGGAATCTGCTCTTTTAAGGGTTTTAACGATATATGTTTACCTACTGAGGCTGGTAATGTTTTTCTTGTGCTTCTAGGTCTTACAGCTGCTTTTCACAGTGGATGATGGCATTTTAATTTCTCGTCTTGAGCATTGTCATGGTATTAAGACCTGTTTTTTAATCAAAGCGTCCTTCAAAGCGCCAGGTACCACACTTGTGGCAATACTGCTGTTGACAAAAGCCAGGACAGAAGGTCCTGTGGTGTTAAAACGTCTTTAAAAAGGCCAGGGGGAATAGGCTCACTGGGAGAACCAGAAGCTTACATCAGATCAATAAGCTCCTTCAGAACTGTGAGAAACATAGTCTCTAACACGTATTACCTTTTCCCTCCTTTTCACTCCAAACATGACAGATTTTCATTCATGTTACTACAGTAACACTTTTTTAACCATAATACAAAACACTTTCAGAACATTATATTCTAATTTCTTATTAACTGAAATAGCTTACACCTGCAAACCCAAAGCAGCAACTAACATACAAGGTATATGCTTTGTAAAACATCAGAAATGATTAAATATGATCATTGCATCAGCTCAGTGCCATTCAGAATCATAAAGACAGCACTTTAAATATTGCTTATCACTATAATGTAGTACAACCCAGTAGTATCCAAACCTACATAACACACACTACCTTTTTCCTTCTGTTTTCCCCCAAGCAGAACTGAAGTAAAGCAAAGAGAGAACCTAATCATGCTTTTCACATAAAACAGGGTGCAGAGACAATGTCTGGGTGAGGGGAGTGAATAGTGTGCGGTGTCAGGTCAGTCCTAAAGTCACCCTGTTTGTCAGACTTCACCTGACAGCTTTGCATGTTTAGATTGCACCTGTCTCCATGCATCTACAAAACTGAAACATTTTGTCTTGAATCTAAAGCCTCTACAGACAAATTCAAACCGCCCAAAGGTGTGACAACATACAAGTGGCTAAACATGGCCACCAAGGTCCACAGGTTAGTGCTTAATAGAACTTAATAGAACTTCAGCTTGGCTGTGACTTTATAACAGCCATTCATTCTTAGAACATTTTCTTTTGTGAAGAAATAGAAATCCAAAAAATGTGGCTTTCTTTGTTATTTAGCCCTCTTTGTCTGTGCTCTTCTACCCTTCTCTGTTTCTAGAATGTTGTGAAACACTGGGCTGGTATTGACAATGTTGCTTATATGTCTCAAAGTTGAGTTTTTTAAACTTGAATTGCACTATTCTGAATCAGAATAATATGGCCGATGGAAGATAACTAACAGACACGTCCAGTTTGAAAATACATTATTAAAAAAGAACAAGCAAATTAACCTCTGAAATCAACAGATTGTCATGTGTTAACCACAAGTTCTCAAAATGGATCTTTATCCTCATCTGAAAGCTGCACAGATGGAACCACAGACTTTAAAGCTACTAACTTAGGCTCATTTGTATGTTTGGCAAGGCACAAAACCCTATCAGTGCTGTTTACACAGTTCAGTGTAATGCAGCTCGCTGACATAATGAGCAGCTGAACACTGCGGCCTCAGATGACACATGCATTCAGACACCAGCGACCGGCAAGGGCAGCAGCCAGAAACACCAATACTGACATTCAGAGCACTGTGTGTGAACAGCAAAGCAGTAAACACGTTTACACTTACAGTCACAAATGCATTAATTCAACTGTCCCGTTTCAACCGTGACACAAACTGGCACCAGTCAGCTTTCATATGCTTCCAGAGGTACAATCTGGCTCTCTACAAGCACAGGAGTTAGTATGTTTTAAAGATATTGTAACCACAACAGAGCCTTGCAAAATTATTCGTATGGCTTGAATTTATTTTTACATTTTATCACATTACAACCACAAACTTCAGTGTATTTCTTTGTGATATTATGCGATAGACCAACACAAAGTAATGCATAGTTGTAAATAGAATTCAAATAAAAATCTGAAAAATAAGTTCCTGCCACTGTTGCACATCCAGAGACGTTTTGGATATTTTTCTGTGAGAAATAGCTCAAGCTCAGTCACAATGATTGAAGAGCATCTGTGGACATTAATTTTGAAGTCAAATTCTGAATTGGATTTGCATCTGGACTTTGACTGGGCCATTCTAAGACATGAATATGCTTTGATCTAAATCACTCCATTCTAGCTCTGGCTGTATGTTTAGGGTGGTTGTTCTGCTGGAAGGCGAACCTCTGCCGAGGACTTAAATTGTCTGCGGCCTCTAATAGATTTTCTTCCAGGACTGTCCTGTATTTAGCTTAATCCATCTTCCCATCAACTCTGACCAGGTTCCCAGCCCCTCCTGCAGTAAAGCATCCCCTCAACATGATGCTGCCACCAACAAGTGTGATCGTCTGGATGCTGTGTTTAGGGTGATGTGCAGTGTTTGTTTTTCTCAACACATGTCGCTTTGCATTTAGGGCACATGTTCTCATTTGAGCAGAGCATCTTCTTCCTGCATGGCTTATGGAAATCAGGACTTCTCTCTGTCCTTCAAAAATAACCCCCTTCTTTCCACTCTTCCACGAACAGCAGATTTCTGCCTGACTAACAACTGTTCTGTCAACATTTTCTCCCACCTGAGCTGTGGGTATTTCCTGCTCCTCCAGTGTTGGCATGGACCTCTTGGCTGCCAATCTGATAATTAAATCACAATAAAATAAACTGAAGTTTCAGGGGGCATAAAATTTTTGCAAGCCACTGTACTGATTGTGTCTATAAAGAAAATTACTGACTCATGTCTTGGTGTGAGACAAGTCGTAATACTCAAAACAGGCAGAAAGTGATTGGTACAATTTTGTATCTTGGGAGAAATGCAACATTTGGATTAGTTCAAAAGGGTATTAATACAAGGCACTATAATGAGAAATGTAATGTAAACAGGATACAAAGAGCAGCAGGAAGTAATAGGATGTCTCCCTGCAAGGTTTACAAGATGTGCATTATCTTCAAATCTTACAACCAAAGAAGACAGGTTTACACAAACTTGCACAACAGCAAGGCAGATCGGGATGCAGGTGCATGTACATAAAGTAGTTATTTCACAGCCTAAAGCTTCTGAATTTAACCTTGTGGCATCATTTAATCGGAATGTGTTGGATAAATAGATGAACCATGCTGAGTGAGTGGCAGCTCTGACATAATTATACAAACTTGAGAGGTGATTAGAAGCAATTCATTTCAGAAACAATTTTCTCCTGGACACAACAGTGTCTCTCTACTTGTGGAGTGGCTTTGAGGCATTTTTACAGCACGTTTCCACTGGCATTTAGAAATTAATTTTTCTGGAAAGTTTTAGTTTTGTAAAATGGATCAAAAGCTGCAAAACTTTAATTAGCTCTTTTTGTCTAAACACCAAAAGAAATCCTTTTTTCACTGATAAATAATTCAAATGTAGAAAATGTGATGAGATCTTAAATTTATCTATGTATTTCTCAGAAACGAAAAGTTAGAGGAGATGGGTTTTTACTACTGGGTTACGTCATTCTTTCTGTAATTTTACTCCCAGTTGACATGGTTACTAGTTGACATGGTTTTATAAGAGCAAATCTGTATCTATTCCTGCTGAATACAACATTCCAGCTGCTCAATAAACCTTGCTCATAGCGC
This sequence comes from Crenichthys baileyi, assembly GCA_036173005.1. Lineage (NCBI taxonomy): Eukaryota > Metazoa > Chordata > Actinopteri > Cyprinodontiformes > Goodeidae > Crenichthys > Crenichthys baileyi. The sequence goes on along the minus strand of JAHHUM010002928.1, from coordinate 554,974 downwards.
AATTGACCGCTCCATAATGTCTCATTCATTTTTAATAGCTGACAGATCTGTACCACTTGCAGGCCGCTCAATCACACACTCTGTGTCAATGGGGCTATGCTGCAATATGTTTGGCTTTGACCAGCTGGCACAACTGTAGACCTCCCAGGAAGATGTTGCCTTGCTGTCAGCATATGCTTCTCTTATGAATGCAGATGCATCACAAATTCTTTTTGCACCTTTCAATTAGTTATGTATTTTCCCTTTATCCATTTTTTCTTTCCAACAAAGGTTGACACGTTCCATTGTGATTGTTAGGATACTGACTTATAGACATGTTCTAATATTTACTAAACCTGGCTATTTTCCTGTAATTACAGTGGGAGAAAACGCCAATGATTTTCCTTAGAAAATATAATTTTTAATAGTCCTGTTAATTGTTATATAGTGATCCGGTTCCCTAATTAATATCAGCTTTAGACTGAATTGATGGCCTATAAAAAGTTTCTCCTTCCAAAGCATCACACAAGAAGCATGTCATGATGGAAAAAAGCAAATATCTCTCCCTACAGAACCTTGTTAAAAAGAAGCTGATGGTGCTTGTTACAAATGCATTCTCTAAACCAGTCATGACCAGGTGCTCATCCCAACATGTTTGACAGCGGAGTCAAATATTCGGCCATCTGTCTGTCCATCCATCCTGTCCAAAATATAATCAGAAATGTTGTCTCAGAGACAAGAAGAACCAATCACAGACAGCCAAGACCTGGAATTTCCAAGTACAGTATTTCCACGGAAACAAAAAGTAATAGATTCAGCCACAGTGGCCTCTATGCATTCTCACTGCACAAGACTCAGTCAAGTTTAGAGGTTGGAAAATTATGGTGCTGGGCTATTCAGGAAATGCTCTTGGCAAACCTTAAATAACTTAAGTAGGGGTGAATATAGAGATGTACTGGGACATTCCTAAATAAAATTTCTTAGCAAGACAATGATCTCAAACACACAGCTGAGGAAAATCTCAGTCGGCTCCAGAGAAAGAAAATTGAGTTGCTAGAATGACCCAGCCAGTCACCTCATCTTTAGCTCTATGAAAAGAGCTAAAGACAGTGCAAAGAAGACAGACCCAGGACATTTTGGGTCTGAAAGCAATTTGTTTTGAAGAATTGTCAAAATCACTTCAGAACAATGGATGTGACTGGTTTCTCCACACAGGAGACGTCTTTAAGCCATCATTGCCCACAAAGACTCTTCTAGGTATTGAATAAATGTGTTCAGTAGTTATTCCCTAAACCATTGTACTTTATTTCAAATTATTTATGGACTTATTTATTTTGATTTATTTCTGAATAACCTTTGTTAAATACATTTGCTGGGAACTGCACGTTCACAAGCCCATTAGAAATATTTTGACTTAGAAAAATGTTGATGTGTTCTTTTCTTTTTTTTCCAGACAATTGCATTAGGATTGTCATTCACTCATTCACATATTTTCAATTTCCTGTGCAGCATGTTGTGGTGCTCACCTCCAGCAGTGAGGGGGAGAGAGTTGAGATTACACTCTGGACAGGTGACCGGTCCCATTCCTGGGCTTGTTTAATTTCCTGGGAGGTGTGGGGGTTTTTAATTGAATTATTGATATTACAACAAAGTTTTAACACCCTCAAAAAGCCTCCAGAAGTAAAATTGTTTGTTCTGAGACATAATCTTGTTAACAACTGCTGCACAGACACATTGAACATCCTCTGTTGTTCTCTGGCTTCCTCACATGGTTTTCAGCTCCGTTCTGCAACATGTTCCACAACAGTGACCCTTAACTAGACCCCCTCGGCTGTGCCAGCCTCCAAACCTCTGACGGCATTTTAAGGCCTGTCTGCTCATTGGGATTGGATCTGAGACACCCTGACTGAGCAGCCAAATTCAGGAGATTTCAGTGGCATCTAGTGTAAGGATTAATGAGCTAAACCTGATTCCATCATTTCCACCACACAACACAACAGTAAGAAGCTCTTACTGTGGTTGACTTACAGACTGTAGCATTTTTATGTGCTTGTGTTGCAGGTGTGTGTGTGCAGCACAAGAATTAGTAAATGGCAAAGTGAACTCTTCATTCCTAACTGCATTAGACAGGTGACTCATGTGAAAACAGCATTATCCTGGGGCAAACTAAGGAGAACAGAAGCTCACTGTAGTTTGGAGAAAATGCACACATAAAAGAACAAAGCTTCTAACACAAAACAGAAAACTCATTAGTAACTTTTCTTTAACAATAAATCCAAGAGTGCCTGCTTCATTTGCTGTGGATGCATTAATGTCAACTTAAGCCTTTGCCTTTGATTGCTCTAATTGCAGCCAAAACCCAAAGAGAATCTCAAAACCAGCAGGTTAGAAGTACTGATCTACCACTGAAAAGAAAACTGCAGTGACAGCTTGCTGGTCAAGACAGATAAAATCTTCAATTGTGTGGAGGTACTGGAACGTTTCAAAGAGTAAAGCTGAATATAATAAAAAGGAAATTAATTATTTTTTAATCCAATTCTGCTAAGTTTATTTTTACAGCAACAAATTAAAACAAATGTCATCGAAAGGCACAATCATGGTTGAATCATATGCAGTTATTTAGAATCCAATCATACAATCACATTTAATTAATGTGATTAATTAATTTAATTTCACTTCACAATTCTCCAGTACATTTTGTTGATCTATTACATAAAATCCTCAAATCATTCACAAAACGCAGTAGTTGTAAGAAAGTGGAAAGTGGAAAGTTCAATGAGAATAAATGCTTCTGCAAGGGGATGTAGGCCTTCATCCACCTGCTGAATCTCAGCCTCTGGTCACTCCAGATCACAAGAGAAGACATTCAAAGGTGTAAAATTACTGTTCACGAAGCAACAGTAGGCAGAAACTCCTAATGTTAGAACTAATCAATGCGTTGTGACTAATTGAAACAGACTGTAACTGAATATAATAATTTTCTCACACTATTTCTCATTCTAAAATATTTTATTTTATTACAAACGGCCAGCAGTGTCTGCATGACAACTTTTCATGCCTCTCTGAAGCTATATTTGTTCAGGGCAGTAAACGCTTCAGAGAGCAGAACAGCAGCACTGAAAGCACTGGTTCAGGGACCAGTGCCAGGTGAGAATGATTAATTCATTTTTAAAGAGTTACTAATCAGTTTACTTTTCTCTTTCTATGCAGCAGTGTTTGGGGGCCCTGGACACCAACACGCCAATCATTATAACACAGAATACCAGCGAGCATTGTGTTGTTATATTTGACTGTGTTTACTAAAGCGGAACGCCTCTAGCTGGGTGCCCGGGGCCAACTAACACTCATGTATTGTTCAGGTCTGTGACGGAACAAGCAGATATCTTTGTGGTGAATCTTCAAAGCAGTCCTGTTAGTTTGTGTTGTAAAATATGCCACCATTACAGGATCATTGTTATAAAAAGTGAAAATACAGCAAAAACACTGAAAAATAAAAACTGCTACAACAGCAGCATGAATTTGTGTCCTTTGGAAAATCCTGTGGTTTTTTGAGTTCAGTTAATGTTTATACTAAAGCTATATTTTAGCTTGCATAATTGAAACAAGTACCACACATATTTAAAGAGTAAACTACAGCTTTAAAAATGTACTTCGCCTCTCCTTTTGCTTTATCTGTCTTTGTTTTCTGTGGGTTTGTCCCAGAGACCTCTCAGTAATGATTGTAGAACTATCCCCATTTCACAGAAAATGTCCTGTTATTATTTTCAAGAATAAATGGGTTAGTCTTTTTTATTAATCGTTGCAAAAAGTAAAATAAACACATAAATCATCATGGAAATAAAAGGTTTGCATTGGTGCTCTAAATATATAAATGCTATATACACTTTATTTTTCTAAAAACCTCTAAAATACCACCTTGTAGAGCCAAATTCTGGTGCGTTGATATTTATTACCATAGATGCATGTCTAAGAAAGTATCATAAAGATCTGGACTCACATTAAAGACCACACACTGTTCTTTAGATACATATAATTTGAAAGATTACATTAAATTTGGCAGTTTATGTTTAGAAGTGCCAAAGTACAGGAGAGGGGACCCCCTAGGTATAATTTTGCTGTGAAGATATAGAAAAGGCAATTTTGCCTCCCTAATCAACATGAGAGTGGGAATAATATAATAAAAGATGTCTGCACAAAGAGTTTCACTGATGTCTATATGTGGTTGAAAGTCAGGCTTTGCTACCCTGACTGTCAAAGTCTTGGTTTAGACTGAACCTGGACAAGAAGTGCTGAACAAACCCCAGCTGTCAACACTTTTTTCGAGGCTGAATTACAACGCTGAGTTAATAAGAAGGATGTCCATGGACTTTTAGGTTTTTTGTTTAAAAGGGTCAAACACAATTGCATAACTGTTGTTACCAGATCTTTTACATTTCACTAAAATATAATCAGTACACTGTGAGTGGACCTGACGCACAGCCTGCAGTGAATCACATGCACAAACTCATCTTCCGCTCAGAAACTGACAGTTTCAGGGTTATGGAGCACAGCTCTGAGTCTTCTGATATGGTGAAAATGTTGATGGGTTTGAATTTTAAATGTAACCTTTATGTGAGTGTTCAACTGAACAGGACAATACAACATTCTGTGCTCTGAGAAAGTATTCACCCCCATAAAAAGTATTCAGTTTTTGTCTTTTTCTCACCCTTAATGTTTCAGATTAAGCAAAATAAATTTTTTGACAAATATATCCTGAGTAAACACAGATAGAAGATATTTCTAAGGCTTTTGGGCTGCAGTGAACCAGAATGAGAGTCATCATCCACAGCTGGAGAAAACATGGAACTATGATGAAGCTTCCCAGGAGCGCATCCAAGACTTATCCAGTTCATAAGAAAACCAGAGGAACATCTAAAGCACTGCAGGTGTCACATACCACAGATAAGGTTAGTGTTTGTGACTCAACAACAAGAATGAAATTCCAGAAACGTTTTGATGATTCCCAAAACGTCAGGATAAATATTATTTTGTTCAGTGACGAGACAAAGTGGGCCATTTTGGAAGGTGTAAGTCCTTCACATGACTGATACCTTTTGTACAGTGAGATCCATCCAATCCTTTGTAACCTATTTGCAAACTGTGACTTTGGTGAAAGGATACAAATATGGAAATGTGTGGATGATCCTACTGGGGCAGCTAAAATTTATTGCATGTTAATCAGATTTTGTGTAATTCATTGAAGGTGTGAACTCAGAAGACTGGATGTTGCAAGTTAACCAGAAAGTGCATAAAATAAAAAATTGTTTAAGGGCCAAACCTATGCAACCAGGCTATTGCATCTTTTCACTGTGTCTCTGATGCCTAAACAGGTACCTAGTGACCATAATATTTAATTTACCATTCAAATAGAGCATCCTCCTCTGAGAACAACAAAGAAACAAATATATGAATATTTGCATATTTTTGTAAATCTAGTCACCTAATTGTTGATTATCACCACTTTTTAATGAGATGTTTTCAAACCTGGTGCGTTGTTGTGTTCACAACATGTCTCTTCCTGCTGTTTAGATCTGTTTGTAAAATTACAAAGCTTCCCAATTTATTGCAGAAGCTGCAGAAAGTCACATAAAAAAGAACAACAATTTAAACAAGAAAATAGTTCTCTTTTGGGACTGAAAGTTTTAGTGAACGATGTTCTGCATAAATTGACCCCAGGATCAAACAAATCTATTTAGTTGGCCTTTTGCCCCACAGAAGTACAATAGTGATTTGATGTGAAACTCTGGGCACAAAATGAGATATCAGTAGCAATATAAATGACACATTCAAAATGTGGACTAGATTGTTTGAAGACTAATTCATTAGAAGACAACCTGTAGCTTGTTTTTAATATCAGTATCTAAAGTTGAAGCGAGATATTTACAAACACATTTATTTGCCTTTTTTTCTCACTCACTGACATCTTTGATTTTAAGCTATTTTGTTACTAATTTGGCAGTTGGGTTACTGTCCATCTGAAAGACCCATTTGTTCTCAAGCTTTAGCTTCCTAGCTAAGAAGTTTCTTTAATATTTCCACAATATGTTTCTTGTTTCCTGCCATCTAATTTGTGAAAAGCACCAGTCCGTCCTGCAGCAAAATGGCCACTCAACATGATACTATCACCCCCGTACTTCACAGATGTGGGTGGTGTTGTCAGGCTTGCAAGCTTCATTGTTTCTCCTCATAATGCAACACTATAGGTTATGGCTAAACAACTGATTTTTAGTTTTATCAAATCACAGGACTCCAAAATGTAATTTTTATAAAAGATTTCCCAGTGTTTTGCCTTTTAACAGAGACTTTAATGTAGAGCTTTTCCTCAGCATTTAAACATTTTTTACAGATCTGATCATAGTGCTATTCAAGGTCAGGAGCCTCCTTCACCAAAAGAGACACCAAAGTTTGAGAGCCTGCATTGGCGCAACTGATGAAAGTTGTAATATTACATTTTTCAAATTTGTAGAGGCAGGTAATTACCTTTCAAGGAGCTGACTTGATTTAATTACAGGCAGAAGAACTCGATGAAGCAAAATGACTGCTGTTAAGGTGAAGATTACAAAGGTCATGTTAAGTTTTCCAATCTGTTGACATTGACTGTTTGATATCTAAACGAAACTTAACAGCATTATGGGTGCAATTGAGAAAATGTACACCGATTAGGCATTACATTATGACAGGCGAAGTGAATAACATTGCTTATCTCTTCATCTTTGCACCTGTTAGTAGGTGGGATATATAAGCAACAAATAAACATATTGTCTTCAAAGTTAATCTGTTAGAAGCAGGGAAAATGGAACGTAAGGATTTAAGTTAATTTGACAAGAGCCAGTACCTAAATGGCTGTATGACTGGGTCAGAGCCTCTCTAAGGTGACATGGTCATGGACAGCTAGGACTTATTGATGCACGTTGGGAGCAAAGGCCGACCTTTCTTCTCTGATCCCACAGACGAGCTGCTTTAGCTCTAAATGCCCACAAAAGTTCATGCTGGATATAATAAAAAAGGTGTCAGAATGCACAGAGGATTGCTGTTTGTTTCATACTAGGCTACATAGCTGTAGGCTAACCTAGTGCCATTGTGTGGCCCAGCCTGTTGAATAAGGTTTTCTTTTACATCTTTGTGATGGGTCTTTGTGCATTACTGCCCTCTTACACAGCATTATTGCACACCATCTACACCCTTTCATGGGAACAGCATTCCCTAATGGCAGACTAATGTTCCCTGCAACAAAAAGCAGTTTAGAGATTGTTTTTCAATTCAGTTCAATTCAGTTTTATTTATATAGCGCCAATTCACAGCACATGTTGTCTCAAGGCACTTCACACAGGGTTTTAATGACACAAAAAGTTTGAGATGTTGATTTAGTCTCCAGATTTCGCAGATGTAAATCCAATCAAGCAAATGTAGGACTAACATACCATTCGGCAGGTGGTCATAATGTTATACCTAATCTTTGTATACTTTCACTAATGAATCTGGTTTTGCAAAATCATCCATCCTTTTAGCCATTCATCTTCTACATCTGCTTAATCTTTTAAGGGTGATGTGGGGCTGCACAAAACATCCATGCATACACACTCTGATACCAATGTGATACCAAAGCAATTTACTGTGACCAATAGACCCAACAATCGTATTTCAAAATGAGGACCCAGAAAGAACCCATGCATACATAAGCAGAACATTCAAACTGCACATAGAACGTACCCCAATGGGACCTTCTTGCTGAGAATAACAGTGATAGAAATATGTGTCACTGTGGAGCCGGTGTCGAATTAATGCCATGTTTTTCTGTCAAATCATAGTTTTGTCTGTAATCCAGTATATTTTAAATTTAAATGAGCTATTCATGCACTGCTTGTACTTCTATATTCATCTATACCCACTGACAAATGTCCTACTGAAAGAAGGGGAAACCCTAATAACACTTGTTTTTCACATTGATATTCTGCATCAGATTAAATAAACAACCTTCTTACAATCTGAAGTCATGTTTCATTACTGTAAAAAATAATAATTATTATACTATTATTATTATCCATAGTAATATATTGATCAATTCAAAATCCACATTGTGCATGTTCACAATGATTAACAGTTAAATTTACAGTGTGTCAGCATTAGGTCCAACTATTGACCTATTGAAGCTACAAGAAGGTTCAAAGGTCCTAAAATTTAATTACCCTGTCAATGTATCTGATTCCCAATGCATATTGATGATTGAGATAGAAGACGGGTTATTTCAGAATTCGATTGCAATCTGCAACTGCAAGTAATTTTTTACATTTCTGATATGCATAAATAAAAAAAACTGAGGACGGAACATTTTATTGGCAAGAACAATAAGCCATTCTGTGCCCCCTTATTGAGATTTTCTGAAATGTGTGCACTTAATGCTTGCATAAAATTGTTCTTTATAGTCTGGCTCTGAGAAAAGGGTGTGGCTCTGAGACGACATGTGGGATGAAATGGCGCTATATAAATAAAATTGAATTAAATTGAATTGAAAAGGATTGTAAGAAACATTATAAAACAATCCTCGACCATTGACTGAACTGCATAAAAACACACTTTTATAAAAGTACCTCGCACCACTTTTTTCTGGTGACATATTTTATATTTTTGTGCATTCATTTCCAAAATTAGGATCATGCATGTGCGCATTAACACTAACACAAAGACAATTAATGAGAAATCAGTTTAAGATTATATGGTTCATTTCAATAAATTTGAATATCATCTAGAGTCTGTCCAGGACCTTCATGATGTCTACAGTGATTAAGGAACAATGGATTAGATTTCACAGCACTGGAAACTTCTCCTGGGTCAGGCTGAAGTTGAAGAGGTGGTGGAAGAGGTGCTGCATAATCCAACATAGCTGGTCTACACAGGCCTTAAGGACTCTGGGGCTGACATCATCTGGACCTGCCACCTTTTGCCTGTTCAAATTCTCCAGCTGCCTCTTCACCTGACTTTTAGAGACACACCGGAAGGGAAGAAGAAGAGAGCCCCAGCATCCCCTGATTTGGTTGAAGAGAATGGCGGGCAGATAGCACGCTCCATGATTAAGGTGGATGATTAAACATTTGAAGTTTGACAGGAAAGCTAGAGGATTGGAGGTTCAGGGAGCATGAGACATCATTCTCATGCATGAATTGGCCACCAGAGTCCAGACCTTAACCCCATTGAGAATATTTGGGATGTGCTGAAGAAGGCTTTGTGCAGTGGTCAGACTCTACCATCATCAATGCAAGATCTTGGTGAAAAATTAATGCAACACTGGGTGGAAATAAATCTTGTGACATTGCAGAAGCTTATCGAGACCATGGCACAGCAAAATATTAGAGTGTGTGACCGTTTTTTTTCCGGTGGCGACTTCTTTATTTGGCCAGACAGTGTAGTTCAGGTATTAACTGAGATTTTGAAATGTTAATTAGTTGCTAGAAGAGAGCCCCAGCATCCCCTGATTTGGTTGAAGAGAATGGTGGGCTAAGGTTTGGCATTGATGTTATCTTCCTGTGGCTGGCGCAGAGCGTCACAGCCTGTACCCTCAAAACAACCCCGCAGAGGTTCTCTAATATTCAGTGACCTTCTCACAGTTCTTCTTTTTTTTTGTCTGGTAGAGGAAATGACAAACTGTTAAAACAATGGAAGTACAGCATATAGTGAGGTATGTCTAATATGACCAGATGTTACCACATATGGATTGGGCTGTTGTGACTTTTGCTTTGAAACAATTTAACTGATGGCAAAACATGCAGAGGTTGCCAATATAGCGTTGGTCAACTAATAAATAATATAGGCAAAAACTTACTGCTGACAGTTAAATACCCAAGCTGCAGAGATGACACCTTATAGTAGCAAGTCCTGGATTATACCATCTGTTGTTGACAAGCACTGCTAACCAACCTCGTCTGCATTTGCTGCTCTTCTTCAAATCTTCATCTGCTGGTATACTCAGAGATCTTGGAGTTGCAGATATGATCTTGCAGCCAGGTCTCGGTGAAGCATGTAATTCTGCATTCTCGATACTATGGCTGGGTCTGTGCTGTAAGTTCAGCACTGACATTTTGTTTGCCAGAGATCTTGCATTATCCTTTATGATAAATAGTTGAGATGGTTTGAACTTCCTGCTGTTCTTTCTCTGCTTTGCTCATGTTCTGTATCCATGACATCTTCTCTTTAACTTATTTGGGTTTTGTGGTCATACACTGCCTGGCCTAAAAAAAAGTCGCCACCTGGATTTAACTAAGCAAATAGGTACGAGCCTCCCATTAGATAATTACTGCATGTGCGATTATGTTTCAGCTGGCAACAAGTTATTTAATCCCAACTGGTGCAATGAGTTGCTTCTCATTTCTTAAACAACCAGGTCTAAAGACACATTCCGTGGTCGTGGAAAAAATGTCGGTCTGTTTCAGAAAGGTCAAATCATTAACATGCATCAAGCAGAGAAAACATCTAAGAAGATTGCAGAAACTACCAAAATTGGGTTAAGAACTGTCCAAAGCATTATTAAAAACTGGAAGGATTGTGGGGACCCAACGTCTTCGAGGAAGAAATGTGGCCGGAAAAAAATTCTGAATGATCGTGATTGGCGATCACTTAAACATTTGGTGAAATCAAATCGAAGAAAAACAACAGTAGAACGCCGGGCTATGTTTAATAATGAAAGTAAGAGCATTTCCACATGCACAATGCGAAGGGAACTCAAGGGATTGGGACTGAACAGCTGTGTAGCCTTAAGAAAACCAATAATCAGTGAGGCTAACTGCAAAAAAAGGCTTCAATTTGCTAGGGAGCATAAAGATTGGACTGTGGAGCAATGGAAGAAGGTCATATGGTCTGATGAGTCCAGATTTACCTTGTTCCAGAGTGATGGGCGCATCAGGGTAAGAAACCATCATGCCTAGTGCCTACTGTACAAGCCTGTGGGGGCAGTGCTATGATCTGGGGTTGCTGCAGGTGGTCACGTCTGGGTTCAGCAATAGTATGTGTTCAAAGAACAGAATACTCCTCTCTGCAGCTTCTGTACTGCTACCCCCCCATTACCCTATTAAGACAGTGTCTCGCCCACGGCCAAAATTGAATAGATTAAAAAATAATCTAAAAGGAGGAAATCAGGAAAATCTCATAAAAATAAACACAACTCAGACTAAAAAGAAAAATAAAACAATTAAATGTGGCCTACTGAAGATAGTTAGTGACCTGATTTGTGACAATCAGATTGATTTATTTTGCCTCACAGAAACCTGGCTGCAGCAAGAGGATTATGTTACTATAAATGAGTCAACTCCTACTAATTATTTAAATTTTAGTTCAGGTATTAACTGAGATTTTGAAATGTTAATTAGTTGCTATCAGTTTTAAGAATTGGTCTCGTTGCCATAGTTATATATCATCAACTGTAACAACTTCATTCATTTTAATTAATTATCAGTTATGTGATTATCCACCTTTTGGACAGTGTCACTGATTGATTGTTTGTTGGACAGCTATCAAGTCAACAGTTTTCATGATGATGTAGACCATGTTGTTTTTTTAAGAAAAATCATTTTTTATTGGTATTATATAACATTAAACTTTTCTTACAAACAATATACGGTTCTAACTATATGTTATAAACGCTTGTTTGTATTTATTTTTCAAATCTATGCTAAAATGCATCTTGTATAATCACATCAAAATGTTCTCAAAGAGAAAATTGTTTCCGAGTAAAGTTCATTCATTTTTATCTTTTATTCAACTGTGTGCTCCAAAATCTAAACTGCATGTAGCTCTGATACTTGTTAGGGGAGAACTGTGACTGCGTAACAGAGAGCATATTCCCTGCTACTGTCCTGGAGTACCGAGTCCTCTGTGGGTCCACAGGGTCTTAACAGCCTATTGCCTCACTCGCTTTGTCTCTGTTTTTTCTGTGCGTGGGTGCAGTTTCTTTGACGGGTGTCGAGAGGGGGCATGCAGTGTGCGCTCTTACATGTAAGTTTTAACCAAAACTCAGTCTTATCAGCAGATCTGATTGCTAGATGCTGAATTCCCTCTAATATTCAGCCCAGTGTAGAGAGGATCCTTTGGTTTCTTCGCGGGCGGAGGCATCCCGCAGCCGGCTGCGTTTCGCAATACGATGCGACTTACGATTCACTTTCAAGTTCTCAGGACACCTGCCCATCTGGACCAGGACAGCGGTGCCCGGTAAGAGGAACATCTGATAGAGCTTTCCTGTGAGATGTGAAGTAAACCTCAGCCCTGAGAGTGCAGCTGGAACATCTGCAGAAGCTGGTACTCTGGATGGGACTGATCCTCATCGTTCCATTTGTTTGCTGCGGGCGTGCGTAAATGTAGGACGCAGTTTGTGCGGTTTGCCACGTTTTTCTTGCGCTCCGTTTCTAATCGTCGAATAGAAAGAAGGTTTTTACTTAACAAGAACACAAACACGGTAAGTCGAATAACCGTTTCATTTTCTCATCAAATCTTTCAATTTTATTTTCACCATTACGCACGGTTATGAACAGATTCACAACAGCTCAATCAAATCTGTTTTACTGGCAAGACGTCCTGGAAAAACAGCTAAAAATAACCAGACAAGAAAGCTGAAGCGGCTTTCTAGAGATAACTCTAAAATAATGCACATGGGAGGATAAGGTCACTGCGACCATCACTGACACTGGTAAGGTGTTTCAAGTAGTGACTGTAGGAAGATGAGGATGTTACAGAGAACATTTGGATAAAACCAACATGCTCTGCATTATGAAGTGGATAAAAACAGATGCTGCATTTTTGTGAAGTAGCTCTTTATGGTTGCAGGAGTCTCACTGTACCAAAATTGGTTTCAAGAGTGTGGAAAGAAATATTGGACTCTGATTGCTCAGCTTTTATAGCAGACTGCAACCTTGTAAAAGTTTACACACCTACTTAACATGAGAAGCAATTCCAAAGTGACTTTTTACTTATTTCCTATATATGACAATCAGTCTGTGCTTTGGTATCCTGTTTTTTAATAAACAAATTTGGTAGAGATTCAGTGAGGCTTTTCCTGACTGATACTAATATTCAATTTTCTTTGAGGCCTTAGCTGCCAATTCCAATTTTGACTAATTACATTTTTTCATGCAAGTAGTATAACAGATAAGGGGGACCTGTAGCTCAAAGGATAGGAAGGGCTTGCAGTTAGAAAGTTGTGGGTTTGATTCCCTCTTCACCCTGCCACATCGATGCGCCAGTGGGATGGAACTGAACCCTAAGTTCCCTACTGATCTGTTTAGCAGTGTCTCAGAGTGTGCACATTGTGAGTGCACCTGATTGAATAAGACTCATAACATAAAAGTACTTTAAGTGGATGATTACTTGAGAAGAACTACATAACATCTGTTTGTTAAAAAAAGAAAGTGCTGCAGTACTTTTGATAGAAGTGCAAACTTTGAGTCCAACAGAAAATGAAAGAACTACAAGATTTATTTACCACGTCTATGCTTTAAAGCATATATCTCTAACATTTATCTTATTTTAAGTAAATAAACAGCACATCAAAGAACCTGCTAATGCATGATGTATTTTCGGAGAGACAATGGTGGGAGTTCTTTGTTTTGATGCATTTAAAGATCAGGACTAGATAAGATCCTGATAAGGTTGATGGATTCCTATCTGTGGCCGTTTTGTTGGGATTTCTCCGAGAGAAGTCAGTGATATGCTTATGATAAACACAGTACATTTTCAGCATATGCAGCTGAATTTATTTAACATATGCAGGAGAAGAGAGTGGACATGTAATTAACAGCCATGAGTGTGAAATATAATCCTTGCTGGAGATCTTTATTGCATATGTATTGAGTGTAGCGGTTTATACATTATTAAGGTTATATCTTATGATTGAATATGTGTCAAGAACTGCAAAAATATGTATAATTTAACCCAAACCTCTGGCTGCTGGATTTTTAAGAGATATTTCATATATTTTAGTGCATTGAGAATATTCTTCTCTGCATTAGCTGATGAAAAAGGAGGGGAGCAGCCTCCAGTCCATTTCTAGCTGGTGGAAAAAAATGGATCTGTCGTCTGTGCTCTCAAGCTTTTCAGAAACCCACACTGGTATCTCTTCTCAGAGCGAGTGTTGCATTTTTGCTTTAAGTAGCCTGCTGATGCCAGAGATACCAGCCAAAATGAATGATCACTTTGATGGAGAGCATCTTTTAGCAGGAGACGTCCTTCCATTTCGTTTTATATGAGTTGTGCCCATCTGGATTTTCTTCTCGCTTCTTTACAGAAACATCTTTGCTGTCCGTCCTCACTTAGGTGTTGCACACACTGAGAAGCAACACACACACACACTTACTATCAGGGCTGGACTGTGGAATTGAATCAATGTTTCATTAAAAACATAACACAACAATTCATATCCACCTTCCTAATTATCAATGAGACTAAATGAAAATAAACTTCAGTTATTATTTGATTATGATATTGCTGAATAGGTCATTTCCTCATACAGCGATGCAGTGTTCTCCCTTTATTATGAGGCATGACACAGCACATCATAAAGAAGACTCAGTGGCTCCTTATGCAAATTGTGAAATTCAGTCTTAATAATTATTGGGAACACATAATTAGTGGGTAATTGTTTTAACTGTCCACCATGATTGCACAGAGAGAACAATCTTTAAAATATCAATGTTCCTGTGGGGAAGAAAGCAATCCGAAAAGAAGGCAGGGGAATTGACATTGATTTGCAGTTTACTTGCCACCCAGCCGGATTATTATTTCACCTACAAAATATTGAGCTAAAACTGGGAACATTGCTCCCCTGCAGGGGCTGTAATTCAAATATGAGGGAAGTAAGGGTTACATTGAGGATTCCACTTGTATAGCAATAACAAAAACGACACTGACAGAGAAAACTAGAAAAGCACAAATGTCGGAGATCCACAAACAATGGTCATGTGCGAAAAATAAGGAAAACTGAACATTAAACAACATTTCCTTTCATTTAAGGAGTAGCAGCTGAAGAGGTCGGGTTCTTGCCCAACCCATCTCACTTTACAACATTTCCATTGGCAGTTAGACTAGATGGAGTTGTACCACTTTTTATTTGACTGTCATATTAACAGTTAATGTGACATATGGTCAGCTGGGAAAGCTCGAGTCGAGGTGTTGGAAAGGAGGCTCCGACTGATTGTTGACCCTCAGATTCAGAAGGAGCAGGATGGCTCCAGTGCAGGTTAGACTCGGCCAGGGCTTCCCCCTTTCCTCTGATCCTGTCTATGGACTTCATTGACAGGCTCTAAGAGAATCATCATGGAGAGGAGGATGTTAGGTTTCAGAACCTCAGAGTCTCATCTTTGCTTTTTGCAGATGATGTGGTTCTGTTTGCATTTTCAAGCCATGACCTTAAGCATGCACCTGAGCAGTTTTTTATCGCATGTGAAGTGGGAGGGATAAGCGATAGCTCATCTAAGTCTGAGAGGATTGTTCACAACTGGTAAAAGGCAAACTATTCCCTTCGGATCGGGGGTCAGGCTCTTCTTAAAGAGAAGAAGTTCAGATATCTTTATTTTCAAGTTCTGGTTGATATAGCAGGAGATGGATAGATGAGTTGGTGCCCTAGTTGAAGTAATGCAGGCAACTACTACACCCTAGTGTAAGGAGTAAGGGGTGATCCAAAAAGCAAAGCCCTCAATTTACAGGTTTGTCTACGTTGCTTCTTTGATCTGTGGTCATGAGATATGAACTTCAGTGATTTTTGAAAACAAGAATCCCGTGAAAAAGCTAGTATTTCTATTGTTAATTTAAACTGACTGGTTTATTGGCATGGGCTTTTGTAGTCCATACATGTTCATAGGGTGGAGATTGGTGCGATGTGACTCCTAAAGTTAGCCTGCTTTGCCAATTACATTGATGGACAATGCCTTACAGCTGGGTCTACCCTAGTAAACCTACCAGTTTAAATGAACTTACCAATTTTGCTAAGAACAGTGGTTAATTACCCAGCCATAATAGTGCCAGAAGCTTGTGAATAGGAGAAAAAAGCTGCTTGTAAAAAGCTGAACTTAATAGGACCTTTAATCAAATATTAATGAGGGAGCATGAATATATTTAAGCTTGTGTGCAAACATTTGACCCTATATTGATTAGGAAAAATAATCTACAAATATCCAAACTTTTTACCAACTTTAAAAAATATATATTATTAAAGCTGTGTGTAATCATTCAACCCTTGAAATAATATTTTAAATGCATCAATAAAAAACAAAAACTAAAAAATAATATAGAATTTAAGCTCTCTATGTAAACGTCTGACCAGAACTTTAGAAACTACTAAGTAAAACATGAATGTGTTTTAAAGCCAATCTTTAACCAGTCGGCACTGATATAATTGGGTAGCATCATCTTCAAAAGGAGCTCCATGTTGGTCAAAGATCCAGAGTCAAAGATCTAAACATCTGGGTGTTGAGTTGATGTGAAGTTATAAATTTGGAAGTAGTCCTCCTTTTTGGCTCATAGAGATTAAAGAGAGATGGAAAAGTACAACTTGTAAAAATATGTTTTTAATTAATATTCACTGTTGCCTTAGAGCTGGGGTTCTGGTTGTTTCGGTCCTGGGTTTGGGTCCTTTCTGTGTGGAACTTACATGTTTTCCACGCAGTCATCCCACTGTTCCAACACATTCATATTAGGTTGGCCACTTGAAATTGCCCCAAGGTCTGAATGTCTGCATGCATGTTTCTATATCCTTCTCATGAGCTACTGTACTTGTCATGATTTACCGATGTTAGATGTTTGAGTTCCTTGTCTGCTTTTCTGCGTTTCCATGTTTATGTTCTCTAGTTGCTTTTATTTCAGTTTATTTATGGTATATCTGTTTCTTGGTTCATTCTTGTGTTTTGTTATTTGTTACTTCTGTGGATTTTTCAGTCTTCCCACTCAGTGTAAATTAGCTTCCATCCTTGCTACATATTCTCCTTGCCTCCAGCTGCTCCACATCTCATCTGATTAGCTCCTCTTGTTCAGTGGTCATTTCTCCACCCTGCCTTTATATTTATACTCTGGTTTTCATTGCTCCCCACTGGATCCTACCGTTTACTACCTGCTCCATGTCCGTTGCCTTGTTTTCTTTGTTTCCTGCGTTTTCTGTAAATTTTCCAGTTTTCAGTATTAAAGAACTTATAGGAGCTCCCTTGCTCCATTGGTCCTACAAAAATTACACCTCATATGATAGCATTGTTTTTTTACTCCCCACTCTGTAGAAGGTGAGATCTTCAGACAATAACTCAAACCAAAACAATTTTGTTTTTAATGTTTATTTAAAACTGAGAAAGAACAGAGCAGTAGGAATCACCTGCTAAAGAATGTAGGACCTGTGGTTAAACCTGTGGTAAAACAACTTTAAAACTGCTTTGATTCACTATTTAGCATTTAAATCTAAACAGGTAGTCACCAGATATGGCTCTACTAGTTTCTAGATTAAATGGTTTTGTATTGACATGACTCAAAGTTGGCTTTACTCTAAATACTGTTCTGTTCAGGCAGAGATATCATTTGAAGTTTCTTTTGTTTTCCAGGTAAAGTTATCCTGACACAGTAACACATAGTATATCTTCTTCCTGATACTTCTGTCCTAATCACACATGACTTAGCTTTCTTTTGAGACCAAGACTATTTATACAGTGCTTGTACAAACACAGATAGACACAGATAGACGGATATACTAACATTTGGAGAAGAAGTCATTTTAGACAAGGGGCTGAAAAACTAAGCCTTATATTGGAGAGGTTTAAGTGGCTTAGCTTGGTATCTATGGTTTAGCCAGCTGGAGTCATATATTGACATTTTTCAGCATCAAATGTTAAAAAGTCACAACTTTCTCATCAGCCTCAAAGACGTTATTGTATTTGTTATCTTTTCAGCAGCTGATAAAGTCAAGAGTTGTCATTTCCTCTGATTTAATGAGAAACCTCTTGCTGTACTGCAGAAGTGAATCTTAAAATTACTGTGAATTTATAGAGATAAACATGCCAAGGCTACCACAGTGAACCTGCTGTTAAACCATCTTGTAAAAAACAACTCTACATGTGAAGGTCACTGCACAGCTTTCCAGTGAGATGTGAGCCATCTTCTTCGTGTAGAGCATCTCAGATATGAATAGCCCAGTCTGTGTAGTGTAATGTTCTTGAATGCTTTACTGGAGGTGTTAAACCTGGAGGTATGTTCTGAGAACTGTGAGAACAAGAAGCAGATCTGTTGCTGACTTGTAGCTTCGTTGCACGATTTATTGTTTGTCATCACTTAACGTAAACTGTGTTGTTCTGACATGTTGCAGGATACTGTAGAAAATATAATGCAGCAAACGTACAAAAACATGTGAAGCTATTTAATTCTGTTTGTGGAACTTTGTCCTGCAGTCCAGCGTTTGCAGCACTGTGCAGCATGTTATGCAGCTGATTGCTGCTTCACAGCTGAGCAGATCACAGGGCAGCATCTGTGAGGAAGAGTTAAGCTGTTAAGCTGTAAAGCACAATGCATCCTAAGAATTCAGCAACTGTCTGTAGTAGCAGAGGAAGCAATATCCACATGGTGCTTGCTCCAGTACCAATGAACTGTCAGTAGTGATTTGGAAATGGCAGAAAGGTAAAGAACCAGAAGCGTTGAAAAATTCCTATTTAGCTGACTCAGCTGCTGCATATATATGCCTGAGAGAGAAACAACAGCTGGCAAAAAAATAAGAATTGTTATATGGCAGTTTTCCTGAAGCATTACTTGAAAGCCTTGGTTTAAAGCCATTAAAAGAAACAGAAGATGAAAGTAAAGTTGAAAATCTGCTAAACATGCAGCTTTGAGGGTAATCTCGAAGCTGGAACCCCAAACATGGTTCAGCCTTTTTTTAAATGTTTTTAAAGTAAATTTTGAAATTGTGTTGGTTAAAAAAAAACAACGCAAAGGCAAAAAATTAGCAGGTTCAGGTCAGGCCAGTTTGGTGGCCAATTAACCACAGCAACAACATGGTCATTAAATCAGCTTTTGGTACCTCTGGCAGTGTAGCAGGTGCCAAGACCTGCTGGAAAATGAGCATCTCTATAAAGATTGTCAGCAGAAGGAACATGAAGTGCTGTAACTTTTCCTGTACACAGCTGCTCCGTATTTGGACTTAATAAAACACAAGCAGCTTGAATTATGTGCCTTTCCACTCTTGCTGCAGATTCCAAGACCTTTATTTTGAAATGACTGCAACATTTACTTTCATCTAAGCAACAGACCAGTGATTTTTCTCCATAGCCCAAGTAAGACACTTCTGACACTGTCTCTGGTACATGAGGGATTTAAGACAGTATAACCAATGCAATAAATGTCTCTGTGTAGTGGTTCTTGGACCTGTGACTCCAGCTTTTTGTCCACTAATAAAAATACTAATAATACATTTTATTTATAACGCACTTTACATTTACAACAAAATCTCAAAGGGCTACAATTAAAGAAAAAAAAACTAATAAACTAAAACCAGGGAGATGAAAATGCAGATAAAATACACAAATTAAAATAGTAAGTCAATTACATAGAAAAAGAGATAAAAACAAAACATGTAATATGAGGTCATTAAAGACATTGGGTAAAAACAAAGGTTGTCAAGCCTGTTTTAAAGCCTGTTTGTGAATCTTTCAAAACTCTTGAATGTGCATTAGTTTACAATTCCCTCAAGGCTGGAGGAAAAAGTGCAGCAGAAAAGAGTTCATACTGCACTTTTTCCTTCCACTTAACTTCCATTAATATGCCTGGATACTGCACTCTGCAAGCAGCCATTGTTTTAGCAAGCACGTTTTGTGGCTTACCCACCCTTGTGGAGGGTGTCATTGACTCTCAGCTGGACAAGTGGCAAGTCAGCAGTCATTCAGTCAGCAGGTACTGATTAAAAATGTGCTTGTAAAACATGAGTTACAGTTAGTCACACAGTCTAAGTCACCGTCCTCACATACAAGTGTTTGCTGCATAAAAGATACTTCAGGTCCAGCAATTATCTGTCCTACTTCTCTTGTAACATCTTAAAAAGGTTGAAAATGTTCTTTTCCTTTGAAGAGCTGCTGTCTTGATGGCCGTGCCTGTTTGGAAGATGTGAGGGCTCTGTATTAACTGCATCAGGCTTTCAAAATACACCATGGTCAAAAATACAGATGTCTTTGTTTCCTGTTACGTGAACAAAGTGAGAAACAAATGCAATCTTTATTGTTAGTTATCCTTTCCAATTTCCATGGGCTTTGGCTCTAATGGACTTATGAAGCTGTGAATTCTCAGCTTGTTGGCCGGTGAAGACAGCAGCCAGGATCCTAATGGCTCCAGACTCACCTGCTCCCCCTGTGATTTATGCCTGGGGGCTCACTGCCACTATTATAAAACTTCACATTTTAAAGCTGCAAAGTTTCAGTGTTTCAATCAAGAGAAAATCCTTCAACATTAACTCACAATGACTTAAAGGGCTTATCAACTGCGGTGCAGGACCTACCTTTAGATTAGAGCCTTAAAATGCAGCCAAAGTACAGCCATGGAATTACCGTTTAGGGTTTGTCTTATTTACAAAAAAAAACAGAAAAACATGACATTTAGATGAAATGATCTTTCAGGCAGTTGAGACAAATTTAGTGCAGGCAAATAAGGGTTTCTAATGCTGCCAAGGTTGCTGCACCATGCTAATGATGTTTAGGTTTATGAGGATACAAAGAAGGCAGATGATCCCAGAATACTTTCCAAAAGCATGAAAAACACATTAAAATGATAAAAATAAAAAATGTAATGAACTATTTCACTATCTTAAGGCCTGTAGTTCTCAGATAGAACAAAGATAGGAATGTCTTTGCGTGAAGGGCATCTCAGAAGAACAAATATCTATGAAATAATCTTTCAATGAAGCGATTTGCTAAACAATAATTTTTTCCCTAAATAAGCAAGTTTTATTTTTTACCGAAATACTTGTTCCATTTTGCCTCCCGCAAAATAAAATATACACAAAGTTTTTTAAAGTATGAATTATATATTGTTAATATATACATATTTTATAATTCATACTTCATTAGGAAATAACAAAAATGAAGCTTTTATGATTTATGTATTTACAACTTAACAAGCAGAAGAATTTAAAATTTCAAATACAGCTTTTAGTTAAAATGGAGTTTTGACGAAAATTAAATCTGGAAGACTCACCTCCACCACTGGCGCCATACTATGACTCCATCATGCGTCTCCGCTCCAACCAATCAGCGTCAAGTCTGCATTCCTCCTCAGCCAATAACCCTTCAAGGCTTCGCTTTTAAGAACCTCCAACCATGGATCTCCCTGCTCTCCCGCCGAGCTTCGAGTCTCCTAAGCATCAATGAGATAGTCCTGCCTGTAACCCGGCTCCCGCCGCCACATCACCCGGGCGTCTCTCGCAGCAGCTTCTCTTCCTAGCGATCATCTGGCACCCCAGGCTTCCACGTCTTCTACTCCGATTGTCCCTCAATCCTCCCTGCTTCGTTCATTCCGTTCATGGATTCTCTCCAGCGCTCAATATCATCCATTACTCAGCTACTTCGGGAGTTCGCTTCCAATTCTGCCACTTCAGTACTTCCTCGTCTCCGCTCTGCCGACGTTCAACCTGCTCCTTGGCTCCTCCCACTGTCATTCACCATCGCAGCACTCATCCTGGCTCGTCTCTAAGGGTGAAATGTATCACTTCATTCTCTTTTCTCAACTGTTTCCTGATTCATATGCCCTTTAGGACGCTGTGTTTCCCACTCCTCTTTTACGTTCAGGTAGATCATATATTCCCATGCATTCTAACATCTCACTCAGGCTCTTCTCAAAAATCCTGCAGGGGCAGCTCATTAATCTGGTTTCTCTCATTGTTACCTTCTCCTGAGGTTGACCACTGTGTCACTTCCCCTGATGGCTGTACTGCTATGTTTGAATCATCTCATCTAATGCCCTGTCTCATTTTAAATTTTCAGGTATTCTGCCATCTCTGTCCATCAGCCTACTTTCACCTTTCTCTGATTATTTCTCTCCTTCCTCCGTTGCAATCAGTCTTACATTGCCGTATCTCAGGTCTAGCTCCTTCCACTTTCAAACCCCATTCCTTCGTGCCATCTAGAGATTCAGCCTTTTCAGACCTCAAGTTCTATCCAGTCCATTTCAAACTTTACTTCAAACACATCAAAGGTAAAGGTCCATGTTTTATTTCCATTGCTCGCCTCGATGGCCTGTTTTGTCCTTTCCAAGCCATGTTCTCCTGGTTCCTCAAATTTGTGAGGCAAACTTTTGATCAGTGCAACCTTCCCGCTAGTCAGTTCTCAGGTCACTCATTCAGAATCGGGGCAGCCCATCAGGAAGGAGTTTCCACAGCTTCCCTACAACAGCTCAGCCGCTGGTCGACTTCAGCATTCTCTTCATATGTCCGCCCAAACTTCCAATCTGTGCTCTGCTCAATGATCTATCAGCTCTTAGGTAAGAGCTTCTGCATTAACTGGTGATGGTTGGCCTTTTCAGTTTAAACCTATCCTTGCTTCCCCTTCTTGCCTGTCAGGCACAACCAAGTCTTTCTCTCTGCCCGCCTCGTCAGGTTTACCAAGTTCCCATCCTCTTGCTTGTCAGCTTTCACTTATTTTCTCCCTTCGCCTGTCGGGCTCGCCCACGTCTGCATCCGCCAGGCCTAGTCAGGTTTATCATGTCCCATCCACGCCTCGTCTGGCGCCTTTTCACCTTAAGCAGTTTATTCCATTCCCTCTCCAGCCAGTCTGCTTCATCTTTCTCCTTCACTCGTTAGGCTCAGCTTAGCTCTTACTCAACACTTTATGTTTCCTTTCCCTTGGCTTTGGCCAGTTTCATGTCCTTCCCCTTCTTCGCCTGTCAGGCTGTTATCATCCTTTTCCTCCCCACCCTTGTCCTCCATTCATATCTCTTTTTGCTCGGCCTTGGCTTCAGTTTTTTGGGGGGTGACATATTTAATCCTAACTCCATGATGTTCAAGCCCTCTACGGGTTTCAGGTTAAGTGTATTTACTTCCTCTAATAACTTTCGTTCCATCTAGATATTTAGTCTTCTCAGACTTCAAGTTATATCCTGATTATTTCAAACCCAATCTCAATATACCAAAGGGAAGGCCCACATTTCATCTCTATTGTTTTCGCCTCGATGACCCGTTCAGCTTATTTCAAGCCATGCTCAAATTCGCACTCAAACATCACCCATCATGCCCCTCTTTCTCACTCCAGTAGGAGCCCTATGTCTGCCTCCTGGTTCCTCATATATTTTAGACAGTATATATTTAATCCAATGCAACCTGCCCCCGGTCAGTTTTCTAGCCATTCATTTAGAATCGGGGCAGCCATTACTGGAGCCACCCAAGGAGTCTCAACAGCTTCCCTTCAACAACTCGGCCACTGGTCATCTACATCCTTCTCATCCTATGTCTGTCCAGACTTTTTCTCTGTGTTAGCTGCTCAAAGATCTTTCAGTTCTTGCGTAAGAACTTCTTTCATTATCATGTGATGGATGGCCCTTCATTAAATCGTATTTATCATCTTAGACAGATCGTCTTATCTTAATTCATGTCTCTTATCCCTGTTTCTCCAAGGTCCTTCGTCAGCATCCGTCATCCTCATTCATTCATTCTCTCACCGCCTCGTCATCTCTTCATTCTCCCCTTCATCAGGTTCAGCTGCGTCATCGTCCTTCTGTCTAAATCATGCTCATGCCTACGCAGGCTCGCTCACAACACGCATGCCTATGCAGCCCATTCTCCATTCTCATGCATATGCGGGCCATTCTCCATTCTCATGCCTATGCGGGCCATTCTCCATTATTGTGCCTATGCGGACCATTCTCCATTCTCATGCCTATGGGGGCCATTCTCCATTCTCATGCCTATGCGGACCATTCTCCATTCTCATGCCAATGGGGGCCATTCTCCATTCTTATGCCTATGCGGGCCATTCTCCATTATCGTGCCTATGCGGACCATTCTCCATTCTCATGCCTATGTGGGCCATTCTCCATTCTCATGCCTATGCGGGCCATTCTCCATTATCGTGCCTATGCAGGCTCACTCACCTGCATCCATTCATCATTTTCATGCCTTCGTGGCTCATGCCTTCATCGCTGCATGATCTATCATTTCACGCCTACGCAGACTCTGTCATCATTCTCTTGCCTATGTAGATTCATCTATCATTCTCTTGCCTTCGCAGGCTCACTCACCAGCATCCATTCAGCATTCTCCTGCCTTCGCGGCACAATTCATTCATCATCCTCAACACCTTCATGGCTCGACCAATCATTCTCATGCCTCTGCTGTCTCTTTTTCCTCAGTACCTTCGCGGCTCAACTTCATCCCCTGTCCACCTTTGTAACTCTGTCCTTCATCTATTCAACTTGATTCATCTTATCCATCCCCGCTTGTTAGACCAGAGCTACCAGAACTACCATATCATTTATTTCAGCCTCGGCCCGGCCTCGGCCCTTTCTTGGGCGAAAGACATATTTAATCCTAATCCTAAACATGCACTCAAGCTCATGTCATTCATAGCATTCATGTCTTCCTCCGGGGTCCGAGTGCCAAAGAAATTAAAATTTGCTATTTAACTTCTCTAATCGGTATCTTTGTGTTTTTATTGTGAGTCTTTACAGGATTGAAATGTAAAATGTAGACTGTAACTTTAAAATATTTTTTTGAAGTATTTTTACTGTACATGTATGTATTATTTATTTTCTTTTAAATTTGAGTAATTTTATGTAAAATTTTAGGAAAATAAGAAAAGTAGAAATCCTTAAAAGAATGTATCAACTAAAAAATATTGGTGTCGACAGATTATTATAATCGATGAAATAATTTTGTTGATGAATCATGAAACACTAGTAATGGTAATAATCTAATAGTTTGACTTTAAACCAGAACTAAGGAAGATTTTTAACATAAAATGAGGTTTAACTTTGCTGCCTGTCTGTGACGTAGGTCCTGGGAAGAGAGGTGCAGTGTCAACCGAATTGACCCGAACCTTGTTTCAGACAAAAGGAGTAGGTTCTAATTGGTTTCACAACCTTTAGTGCATCTCCTCATCTGGATTCTTGTTTTTGTTTATTGCATGTTGGCTTTGTTTTCCTAGCGTTGAATTTACAAAACACTCTCTGCTTTGATTTTTAACATCGTTCCTCTGTGCTTTGAATTACAAATGGAGTTTTTCTCCTGATGTTTGTAATTTCACAGCACATTTGATGATTGTCATGCACCTGTTTTTGGTCATCGTTTTCACTTTTCATAATAGTCTGATTTGGTGGTTGTGTTTCCCGAGCTTTGTCTTAACTAGGACTTTTGTTACTTGGTCTGTTGTTTCTGCTTTGTTATGCCAAGGTTTGAATCAATTCGTTGATTTTATGAACATTTTGCAGAAATCCTGGTCAGAACTATCCTGTCCACATGTTTCAAATCAGACTCTCTGTCATCATGTGGGTTTATAGGTGTATCTTTTACTGCATGGAGCAAATTAAGGGGGAAAATCCGCAAGGCAAGAGGGTTCTCAAACTATTTAAAGCTTCGAACCTGTGAGAGAGGTAAAATACCAGGTTGGGAGATATAAAATGACGATAAATTACATGCCACCTGTTTTCAAACATTTAAATTAAACTTATTAAAAACTTGACTTCCCTCCGTAGTTTGGAGATGTGATCAGGATGCCTCCTGGGGCCCTTCTTTGGTGGTTTTCTAGGCACATTCAGCTGTGAGGAGACCCATGGGCAGACCTAGAACACCTCAGAGGGATAATAGATCCCTTCTGGCCAGAGAATGCCTTGGGATCCCTCAGAATGAGCTAGAGGGTGTTGGCGGCAACGGGTTTCTCTCTTGGACACAGCCGACATAAGTGAATTACGCTTAGAGCCCCCAAACTAACAGAGGCCACCCATAAATGCTTTTAACACTGACTATAGATCTAAAATGTTTTCATTTGTTTATTGAGACTGAGACTACTATTAAATTTCATTTGATGGTTTCAGAGTAAGATTTTAAATTGTTTGACAATAAAATTGTAAATGTAAATAATAATCTTCATTATTTGATTGTTGCATTAACATAGTTATGATTTGATGCTACAAGTTTAATTTTTTCTTTGTGTTTGAGCTCGGTTTGTTCACAAATACATCTCAGCAGATAATAACCAATTATGCGTGGTTGCTTTTAGGCTCAGACATTTAAACTTGAACCATTGAAACCATGTTAGTGGTGGTGATGATCTGAACAGAAATAGGGGCTCCAAATCAAATTCTACTTAGGGCCCCATACAGCCTTGATACGACCTTGCTCTGGGACCTGTTGAAGTTGTTGGAAAAAGGTAGGATAGCCCCCATTAAGCCTCCAAATACAGTTAATGAAATCAAGATATCTACACTATATTGCCAAAAGTGTCTGCTGATCTACCTTCACGCACATATAAATTTGAGTGACACTCCATTGCTAATCCATAGGATTTATCTTGTTTGATTATCCTAAAATATTATTTGGTGAAACAAGAAATAAAACCAGACAGAGGATTAATTTAGATCCTTTAAAAGCCTGTAACTCTGTGCAGACTGTAAGGAGCATGATGAGAAATTAATTCTGTAGCAAAGTATCTTTACCAGCCGCTCACTGTAGCTGATTGTAGAGCTTTGTGCATGGATGGTCCTGATGTTATCAAGCTACTGAGTGGTTTGTGCTGATTGCTCGGGGCTGTGTGGTTTCCTGTCAAGATGAAGCAATGAGATTATATTTATGAACATTAGAAAATTAAACTTTAACTTTTCATATAACTTCAAAAGTTCTTGTGCTCGTTTATTTACTATATTAAACCAAACCTGCATTGTTGAACTGTTAATTAATTATTATTTTCTTGTATTTTCTATATGCATTTAAGCATTTTCTATGCCTTATGCACAGCAATATTTATTATTGTTTAAGTTCAAATAACAATGAACTTCTATCCGGTTTGTTTCATTCTTCATGTGGCAAGTTTTTATCTGAAATATTTCTTTAAAGTCATGAAATAGTGGGCATGTTTTTGGTAAGACCTGCATCAAAGACATCTGCAGTTTTTATGAATGTTTTCCTTTGGATTATGTTAGAAAGGTGACTGTGAAGCTGTAGAAAATCTGAAAAAAAGTTTTCAAAGCTACTGAAAAATAGAACAAAAAGATATTTAAACTGCTTTCTTGTGTCTTACTTAAAAAAGATGGTAAAACATCCTCCCAAGTGCATAAGAAATTAAGTTACTTTAAGATACTGCAGCACGATGGACTTTAATTTAACCAGAGTACTGTTCTCTCATCTGAAAATCCTTTAAATAAATGAATTATTTTATGCAGTAGTAAAATCTCACCCTAAAAGTTAGGAGACAAAAAAAAAAAAAATTTAATTTCAAGTGTATTTATTTCAAATCACATCTTAAAAAATAATTGCATTTTACAAAATCGTCAATGTCATACTTATTGGCTCCCCTTATAAAACTGTAACTGAATATGTTTTTTGTTTTTTTTATTAATACTACTTTTTTAAGTTAATCAGAATGTATGGGAACTTTCAATGTGTAAAAAGGTTCTCTGTTTCACTGGGTCATGAATATGACATAAAACAAAAGCCTGTTTCTCTTAGCTGCTCGTCAAAGTGGAAAAAACAAGTTAACATGCTATTAAAGAAGGCAGATGTGTATGGATCTGCAGGAAATGGCTCCAAGAAAGTTTCTACTCACCTAAACTTGCCACTTCAGTCAGAGTAATCATTTAAACAGTGCCAGCCAAGGCTGGATGAGAAGCCATGTTTACGTTGCCACCTACAAAGAGAAGTACAGTAAGGGAGGTAAAAAAATCTCACAGTTAGAGAACTGCAACAAGAGTGGCTTTTTGGGGTCACCAGGTCTCCACAACAACTATTAGATTCATTCTACGTACCAGCTGGTAATTTGGGAGTGAAGACATGAAAAAGCATTTCTGGCAAAAGATGGGTCTGGTGTGAAACAAAGGATGAATGTGTCTCATGTCCACTGTTAGGTAAGGTCGAGGATCTGTAATGATGTGGGCCTGTTTTTCTTACAAGGGCCATGGGAACTAGGGTTGTCAACATTTACTGACACATATTGACACACTGACGTGCATGTGCAAAATGTGAGTGAATGGCAGAGCAGCTGTTTAGTGATTAAACCTATATGCAGGGGTTGTTGCTGTGTTGTTGATGCCTAGTCTTTGCAGCTGATAAAGAGGCAGCGCATGGGAAAGATACATGTCACAAAAATCCACAACAACAAGCTGAAGATGGTTGAGACAAAAAATACACACACTGGATAACTATAAATTAGCACAATTATAAGCAAAGTATTCAAACTTTCTCACATGTCCTCCTATCTAACAGCTCTTCTCTTTCAAAGACAACTACAGATGCCAAAGCCTTACAGTGTTACTGAGGCCCTGTTTATACGAATGATCCATTGAAAACAGGATTTTTTTCCATTCTGTTAACACATCTATACGGCGCCTGGGAACTGACCTGGGGAAAAAATATATATAGCGTGCGTACGAAATACTAATTCATTCCCACGAAATACTACTTTGTTCCTACGAAATACTAATTTGTGCTCACGAAGTGTTAATTTGTGCCCACGACATAGGGATAATGTGCACACGAAATACTAAAACAGTGCACTTTCTCAAGCAAACGGAGGAACAATACAACGACTGGATGGACAGGGATAGTCTGATCGAGTTTTATTTTAGTCTGGGGAGGAGCTACAAAGAGATTCTGAAAAGCCTGGCATCGCAAGGAATTCTCAATAGTAAGAGGCTTTTAAATAGAATATTGAGAGCCAGTGTGTTAACCCTTCCTGCTTCTGTTTCCTGACCGTGGTCGGGAAACACAGGGGAGATGCTTCCTCTACGGCCGAAATGGTTGTTCACTTCGGGGTTAACTCCCTGTACTTGCGTACCACGGGGAGTGAGACTTCTATAATAATGAAGGGACCGGATTGCTGAAGCAGCGGAGTTTTTAATAACTATACTGCACACTGATTGCACGTTAAATGAACCGAGGCCAGCTAAACTTCCTCCCCAGTCGCCATGGTGCATAATGACAAAACACACAACTGCATGCACACTCTTCTTCTCTCTCTGCACTCTTCTTTGTGGTCCCAGTCTGACAGCACACAGCGCCACCGCACGTATGCGCACATACACATTTACACACCCACCGTACACTGAGCTCCATCACTTATGAGTTACACATCTCCTCCAACACAGGTCATTTGATGCATACTTCTTAGGAATGAATCAGTACTTCGCGGGAATGAATTTGTATTTCGTGGGAACGAATTCGTTTTTTAGTGGGAATGAATTAGGCTATATATATTTTTTCCCCTATTTCAGTTCCTGGGCGCCGTACATCTACACAACAATGTTTTAATTATAATCTCCATTCACACAGCAACAGTAGACTTGAAAATGGTGTAATTCCCCTGCCACACCACTAGGCGGTGGTAGGTTCTTTGGAACTCAACAACATGCACAAACAGTTCCTTCTTACAAAACGAGGAAGAAACTGAGCACTTTGGAGAAAGAGTCAGCAGCACTGTGCAATCTGCAATTGTTATTGTTGATATCTTTGTCTACTGTGGGTTTAGCTGGTCGGCAGCCTTAATGTTGTCCACGTGTGCATTAATTTCTACAGATTTCAGTCATACCGCGCATGAGCCAGAGTTTCCCCCTAAGAAAGATAACATTTTTCCTGACTTTTTAATGGCGTTTTTAAACCATTATGACGGCTCACACTGAACGCAGTGCAGATGCGGGGCGGTCGTGCTACAGAAAGCCACTCATACTGCGCTGCGGCCAGCCTTGCCCAGTTCCGGCTCCAGCTGCGGAAACGGCACTCCCGAGACCAGAAGTTTACGTGGGTTCACATGCTTTCTGGGAGTTCACGCGAGAACTACCTCAAACATTTAGCAAGTCTCTCATAAACAATGCCAGTATTTGGCCGTATTTTGACCCCGTGTCACTGGTTATGAAGTAATGTTCATTTGTTCAATCTGAGTGCACACATTGATTTTAATGATTTGGGTTTCTTGCGGTGCCCGCACCACAGCCGCACCGGAGCTGCACCGGAGCTGCACCGCGAATCTTGGTACAGAGTTCTCAGTACAGTTGAACTACTTCACAGTTTTTCTTGACGCTAGCTTTTACGAGTGTTACCGGTGTCCATCCATCACATTTCTAGGTTATGTATCCCAGAAATGAATTTAATTTGGTGTGAAATTTGTCTATCAACCCTCAAACAGAACCAGCCAAAAGCTGGCTGAAGCTGGGAAGACAATGCCATTATCCACATTGAAACATGTCCAATATTAACATGGGCTGAAGAAGCTGTGACTTCAAGAGCAATATACAAAAGGCAGGTTTGCAGATGCAATCAGGTACAGAAATCTTACTTGTTGAAGCACTTCACAAAACAGATGACATCATGAGGAAAGAACATTATATGGAAATACTGAAGCAACCCCCCATCTATAACATCAACTAGAAGGTTAAAGCTTGGGCAGAAATTGGTCATCTAAATGGACAATAATTCTAATCATACCTCGAAATTAGCTACAATGTGGCTAAAGAAAACAAAACAAAACCAAAGGTTCAGGCGGACGACCCGGAGGTTGTCCCACAGAGGCCAACGCCTCCAGAAAGCCTTGGAGGCTAACAAAGAAGGCGCATGGAGAACCCACGGAGAACCTTGCCAGGAGGCCAGCTGAGGGGCCCTGGAAACTGGGACCCACAGAGGAGTTCTAAAGACTGGTACCCACAGAGAAGCTCAGCAAAAAGAACATGAGGTGGGCCCACCTGGAAATCCTCGTCGGAGAATTCAGGGACAGGAGCACATGGAGGGAGCAGCGGCTTGAGACAAGGTTGGGCTCCATCACTTTCAGGCACAGAGGAGCCGGTTCAGAGATCCTGAGGAGGTGTGGAGCAGGCTATAGGACCTCGAGGCAGCTTAAAGCAGGCTCTGGAACAGCAAAAAAAGTCAGCCAAAAGGGTTGGATCAGTCACTAAAAGCCCACGCTGGAGCCGAGGAGCAGGCTGTAAGACTTATTTTTGTAATAATGTTTCACTCTTTTATACAGTCAACGTCAATAAACAAATGTACTCACATCAAACACCCTCATACACTTCTTGACACAGTGAATCCTGTCTTAGCAGCAAGGAAATTACCTAACCTAAAACACTCTTGTTTTTTCCCCTGACATTTTACCGTTACATCATTTCAGTCAGCAAATTATAGAGGCTCCTGGATCCAGCCTCACCTCCCGCTGCTGCGTTTAAGTAATGGAAACATGGGCATCTTTCAACAACTAGTCAATCGTGAAATATAGACCACTAATGGCCCAGGCGGCGGTTGCTGTTAAAGTGAGGAATATGAGTGTCTATAGATCCGTCCATGACCCCTGCTGTCACTTTAATTGCCAAATTGTCAGGATCTATGATAACAGCTTTTATCTGGAGGGCCTCATCTTTGGACAGAGCTATAATTATGTGAACAGCCTGACTGCAGATTACTTAGAGGTTGGGTCATACTACAATATGGAAAAAGGATGATCGGAGATATTAAAGACAGGACGAGAAATGAAAAGACAGTGGGGGGAGAAAATGGTGAGAATCTGAGCACAAGGAAGAGAAGAATAACAACAAGGAGAGCAAAACCATGTCTATAAGGTTAGATCCTCCTGATTGAACACAAAACACAATTAACTTTACCCTGAGACAGCACAATGTGGTGGATTGTCCCCTCCAGTGAAACGATGGTGTGAAAATTGATGAAAAGAGAGGAGAACCTGACATTGTACTTTGAGAGTGACAAACTGGTTTTCTCACAGTCCAATTCCTTGTGAAGACTCCTGCTGTACATCGAATAAGAATACAACAGAGAGTCTCAGTATTCTGAAGTGGTGTAAACCCACTCTGAAGAAAAAGCTCAGCACGACTAAAGCTGACAAGAGACGACAGATAAAAAGCATGTCATGATCTAAAGACAGAGACGGCTGAACAAACTGTAGGTATTTTGGGTTCTGAGCTCATACTATGATTTTTTTATTGAAAGTTTTAGGTTATGTGCATGTATTTCTCCTAAACCCCCCAAAAATAACTAGGAATGATTCTCTCCAACAAATCAGTGTGAATTGCCTCTGAAAAATACGGGCGTGTACTACAGTAAAGAGACTTCTTTTTTATCCTCCAAAGGGTTTTCTTGTTTTAATGTAATGCCTCCGTTCTATGATTAAAGTGAATCATATCAGGTCTAGCAGTTTAAAAAAAAAACACAATGATCTTTGCAGTCAGATGTTATCTATAAATACCTGGTGCTGAACTGAGTGACATTAAACAACAGTGGATCTACACAACACACTAGATCCAAACGTACCATCAACCATCTAAGCGCAGGGGTCTTAAACTCCAGCCCTCACATAGACATCGAAATGTCTCTCTGCTTTTATTAAACTGTTATGTCATTAGCAGAACCTGGCTGTATGCTGTGGAAGCAGTTCGACCATTTCATTGAGGTGTGTTGGTCTAGGCACACATCTAACAGTCCTTGAGGACTGGAGTTTTAGACCCCCTGATTATGAGGGAGGTGGGCCCACCTAACCGCAGCCGTTATCTTCAACCAGCTGTTTCCTTAAGAACATTTAAATCTCATAAAATAAAATAAAAATCTTCTTTACAATTTCATTTAAGCTTCTGCTAAGCTAGTAACAGTAAGAACATTACCAACAGATCAACAAATAACACCACACTGGCAAAAGTATTCACTCAATCACCAAATCATTGATTTCAGGTGTTCTTATTACTTCTATAGCTACAGGTGTATAAAATCCATCACCTGTGGTCATGCAGACAGCTTCTCCAAACATGTGTAAAAGAACGAGTCACTATCAAGAGTTCAGTGAATTACAAATTGGTACCGTGATCTGTCCAGTAGGTCGTTTGTTAAATGTCCCTGCTGTAAATATTCTCCAATCAACAGTTATTGGTGTTATAACAAGTGGGAGTTCCTGGGAACTAGAGCAATTCTGCCCTAAGGTGATAGGCCATGTAATATTACAAAGAGGGGTGGGTGGATGTTGAGGCTTCATGTAGCCTTCATGTAGCCTTCAGAGCCTAAGAACCGTACGTAGAGAGCTTCATGGAATGGGTTTTCATGGCAGAGCAGCTAAATCTAAGCCTTACTTCAAGATATCATGGCTCTGCTATCCTCAGATTAAATGTTATGTCATTAAATGTTAAATTTTATGTAAAATGCTGAATATTTCTGTAGCTTGTTATTTTCAGCAACAAAAACAATGATACAAAAAATGAAGCAGTTAATGTTAAAATTATGGTTACATTTTCTTATGTTCTTGTGCGGGTTATTTATAGAGGCTGGTCTATAGGATTTTAACCTTGAATACTCGAATCTCTGCCTTTGGATTAATTTAAATGCATCAGAATTTTACTGCCTTTCCTGCAATTATTTCCTCAGCTTTCCAACATGTTGTCCCTGATTATATTGCGAGTAAGTGTAGGATTTGGTGCAGAGGCGATCATGGTATGGAGCTGTTTTTCAGGAGTTGGGCATAATTTGCAAAGAGTTCTGATATCAACCTGATAAAACACCTTTGGCATAAATTAGAGCAGAGACTATGAGCCAGGCCTTCTTGTACAACATCAGTGTCGGATCTTCCAGATATACTTCTGGAACAGTGGTCAGAAATTCCCATTAATCTACTCCTGAACAATGTTTAAAGCTTACCCAGAACAGATTTTGCTTTAATGCTGCAAAGGGTGGGCTGACATTAATTCAATTATGTAGTAATAAAATCTGACTGAGTTATTCACCCTAACATGTCATGTTTTTATTGTCACAATAGGAGTTGTTTTGCTTTATGCTTTTCACCTTCTCTGTCTCATGATTTTCATCACAGAAACACCTGACTTCCAGTGGTCTTCATGTTATTCTCATTCTCAGTGCACTTGCTTTGCTAACCTTCACTGACTCACTGGCTCTTCGCCTTTATGAGTCATACACACAACAAAACATGCAAGAGCGCAACGCTGTTGGTCCTCATCCATTGAGCCAAATTCCCACTTCTCTCCCTGTATCTTTCTCCCTCTTAACACACATTCATTATTTTAATATGGATGTTTTGTTTCAGTGTGCACACTGTTTATCTACTTTAGTGCGTTTTATGCAGTGAAACTAACCAATAGCATTTCATCGGTTCATTTAATTATAACAACTGGCCAGAAGTAAAGAATAGGAGCAAAAAAAGACTGATGT
The DNA here is from genome assembly GCA_036173005.1 of Crenichthys baileyi. Classification (NCBI taxonomy): domain Eukaryota; kingdom Metazoa; phylum Chordata; class Actinopteri; order Cyprinodontiformes; family Goodeidae; genus Crenichthys; species Crenichthys baileyi. The sequence continues at coordinate 520,629 of JAHHUM010002928.1, read as the reverse complement.
TGCGAGGCTCAGTGAAAGAGAGAGCTTGTTTCATGCAACATATACCTTTTCTGTTCATTATGTTTACTTTTCTGTCGCCAGAACCTCTGAACATGGTTCATTTATCTGCTTTGGTTTCTGACAGAGGGAAATAACGAACAGTTTTGTGAATCAGCTTGATAAATTAATATGATCAATATGAATATTTATACCCGTTGAATGTTTTCACATTTTGTTATGTTATAACCACAAACCTTAAAGTAATTTATTGAGATTTTATCTGATGGACCAACACAATTTAGTGACAAATGGTGACGTGAAAAGATAATTTGGGGCTTTTATTATTTAATAACAATGTGGTTTAATTATTTTACAAATAAAAAGTGTTCAAAGCTTAGGATATTGTTTTAGATCCTAAACCTACATTAAAATTCTCCACATCTTTCTCCGTGACTTGTCTGTTGTGTTTCTTGGTCTTCATGATGCTGGTTGTTCTCTAATGTTCTCTAAAGAACCTCTGAGGCCACGAACAAAACACCTGCATTTATACTGAGATTAAACCATGCATAGGTGGACTATTATTTTTAATTAGGCTGCACTGGATTTTATTTATGGGTATCAGATTAAACGGACTGATTACATAGGTACAGAAAACCTTTTCTGATTTTTATTCGCAAACAATGTTTGAAAACCATAAAATCACTAGACCAGCTGTTTTAGGCATATTTTGCACGAGATGGAAACATTTCACAGCCAAATGTAGAGAAAATGGTTTTATTCTAACTGCAGCAAATTCTGGAAGCAAAATTTTATGTTTATGTTGCAAACTGAATGAAAATAAAATATAAATTGTGAAAACAGCTTATAATGACAAGATAGTGTCTTTATATAATAATTATGAACATTAATACGCTTTTTAGAACACATATGTGCAAAATTACAGACACCCCACCTCAAGATTGTACTCCAGTAATCTGACCTAAACACCATGAAACCTGGATGGATCTCAAAAGAGCACTACATCTAAGATGATTCATTAAAGTGGAGCTTTTTGCAAGCAGATTTGGTAAAAGTCCCTTTTTCTCTTTCTTTCCTTTTTCACCTTTCTCTGCTACAGTACAGCTACAGAAGAAAAAGAGTGGTCTTTCTTGAAATATTAAACAATGGCTTAATGTTTAATACTCTGGCTTCTGTAAAGACATTCCTGTGATGAAATCAAATGTTATGCCGAAGTGCCAAGGGTTTGTAGGAAAATTAACTTGACAAATGAAAATACATTGTAATTTTTGCTCAGTTTCCTAACTGTAAATCGTGTGCACCCAAAGTAGAACAGAGCAGAATACAAAACAAGAAGATAGTCTCATAGGGTAACAAACGTGGGAAGAAACAAGCAAACACATCTTTAGGTTATGCACATCATGCCTCTTCTCTGAGCTGATAAAATCTTGTTTCAGATTCAGATAGTGAGAATGTACTGTGCATGCACATACTGGAGCATGTCAGGGACAAATGAAGGAAATAGTGATAAGAACAAATGGCACATGCTCTAGGTTAGCATAAACAGGCTGATAAAACTGGACAGCCCCATTATTCTTTCATCTCTAAATAAAATCCAGTGCCCTCCAGAAGTCAACTTATTAGTAAATAAAGCATACCTGAGTGCATAGTAATTTCGTTATTATAATAGTTATTCTCAATATAAATCCACTTGTTCTGAGTAATTTGTACAACCACCGTTCGCTGCAACTACAGGTCTTTTGTGGTGATGTCTGTATCAGCTTTACACAACCTGGGACTGAAATTCTGGCCCATGTTCCTTTGCAGAGTAGCTCAAGCACAGTCAGATTGGATGGTGACCAAATTTTTAAATCTTGCCACAGATTCTCAGTTGGATTTAGGCCTGGACTTGGACTGGGTCATTCTAACATATTAATATGCTTGGATCTAAACCCTTCTATTGTAGCTCTGGCTGTATGTTTAGGGTATAAAAGAAGAAGCTCCACCCCAGTCTCAAGTGCTTTGCAGCCTATAAAAGGTTTTTGTTTTTTTTATCCAGGATTGTTCTGTATTTTCTTCAATCCCAAGCATCCCCACAGCATGATGCTTCCACCACCATGTTTCTGTGTGGGTATGGTGTGTTCAGAGTGATGCACAATGTTAGTTTACTGCATAGCATTTTCCATGTATGCCAAAGTTGCAGCTTGATCTGATCTGACCAAAGAAACTTCTTCCACCTGTTTACTGTGTCGTGTGTGTGACTTGGGGCAAAAATAACTTCTGATGGCAAGTGGCCATATTTAGAAGAGTAAAAGGTTAAGGCATATAAATGTCCACCACACTTTTCAGATTTTTATTTGTTAAAATTTCAACTTTATTTATATACAGCAAACAGACTGCATCAGAGTGCTGCACAGCAAGAACAATAAAACAATTGATGGTAGCTAAAAAGAAAAAACTGGGGCACTGTGTGGCTCGACTGGTAGAGAAGGTGCACCATGTGCAGAGGTTCTAGTCCTCAACAGGGTTGTCCTCGGTTCAATTCCTGGTCTCAGGCCATTTGCTGCATGTCTTCCACATCTCTCCCCACCCTCTTTCCTGTTAAACTACTGTTCAATAAAGGCCACCAGTGCCAGAAAAACACATAAAAGAAATTATTAAAATAATACACAATTCATTAGTTTAAAACAATTAAATAAGGTAAAAAATAGAAATAGTTGAAGCTCTATTTAATTCAAAGGCCAAACAGTAGAGACAGTAGAGTCTTTAAAAGCACCTTAAAAGTCTCAAAATTATGAGCAGATCTTACATGAATTGGTAAATTATTCCTCAGTTTTATGGCTGTAACAGTAAAAACTTTTACCTTTACTAAATTCACAATTAAGCACTACTTTGTAGTGATCTATCACATCAAATACATACAAAACGCAGTATTGTTTGTGGTTGTAGCATGATAAAATGTGAAAACGTTCAAAGGGTACAAAACGTTTTGCTTTGGAAATTAAGTGCATTGAACAGAGGAAAGACATCATCCTTGGTTACAATTACTTGCTGCAGTCTGATGCTTTAATTTCCTTTCAGATATAAAACCTTTAACCATTGGCTCGGTGGTATATTCTTCTGTAATCAGACTCAGTAAGATCTAAATGTTGTTTTTAATATTAATAAGCTAACAAAAATATCAGAGGCTCAATTATTCTGGTTTTAACCAAAGACATCCTGATTGCTCCCACTTTTAGAAACAGCAGGACTTTCAATTAGGAACAAACTGTCTTGTTTTCAGCAATCTGTTCCCTTCATATCAGCTTACAGAGGAGCTGAGATTATCCATTGAGCCTTTATAATGAATGCTGAGATTTGAGCTAAATACAGTCAGTTTACCACAAGTTAATTTCACCCCCTTTCACTCTGCCTGCAGTTTATTTTCTAGGTGTGGAATTACTCTCCATAAATCCCCAGAAACACGTTTAGCCTCCTCCAGTGGCTTTACCTGTAGGAACTGATTGTTCTGATCCTCTTTTTACTGCAAACAGCTGCTGGTCCAGATATGCAATGTGCTGTATGTTTGATTTTATGTCTACAGCCCACACAGCTGTACTACAACATGTTCGCTACAGCGTGTCAAGAACATGTAAACCTCAGAAATACTGATGAGATTAATCTTTTAATAGGCAGCATGACATGTAGGCATTTGTCCAATGATGTGTGCTCAACATTCTAAAAAAAGTATTTCTATTATTTCTCAGAGCCATGTGTTTTTGCTGTTAGTGTGGTTAGTGCCTTGGACGTTATGTCATTCACTACTATTAATTCATATCTACAAATGTAATGTAATTGTAATTGATTGATTGATTGATTGATTGATTGATTGATTGATTGATTGATTGGGGCAAAAATATCATGTTAAGAAATGAATGTTTTTAATTAGATTAATGAAGCCACAATTATTGACACCTATGCAGTCAATACTCTGCATCCCCCAGACATTTGATTTAGTCTTCTCCTCTAACATTTTACAAGATTGAAAATTCCAGAAACCGAGAGATCTTTGACAGTTCTTCTTTGCACCATATTTATGGTTGAGTCTAAGGTCCTCTGAGGCTCTTTTCCTTATTTTCAGCTCAGCCCACAAGTTTCAATAGAGCCTAAGTGTGGGGACTAAGATGACCATGGAAAAAGGTTGATTTTGTGTTTGGTGAACTATTTCTTTGTTGATTTTTACATATTCTTTGGGTCATTATTGTACTGAAATAGCCAGTGACAGCACATTTTCAGTTTTCTAGTAGATTTTTATTTAAAATTCTCTGTTATTTCATTTCAAAGTGTTTATGATTCCCTGCATGCTGACAAGGTCCCCAGAAATAGGCGCACAACATGGCATGTCCTCCACTGTACTTAACAATAAACTTGTTGGGTGCTTTTCCAGAGGTTCATCCTTTGATTCACACCAGACCAACCTGGAGTGTTTGTTGAGGAAAAGCTCCATCTTAGGTTTCCTCTAAAACATTTCCATCTTAAACCCGATATGATATGGATTTGGATATCGAAATGATGGCATTGGCATTAGCATTATGTTTAAAATCTGTGTCAGAAGTCTCTTCATGTCATTACTTTTTTAGATTAATTCACTATAGCATCATATTCTTGGCAGAGCAATGTTTCAAATTTAAATTCTACATCTCACGATCTTGCTCTCCTCATTGGAAAATGTATCTTTAGTCTTCATGATGCTTTTAAATCCTGCAGCTGTTAGCACTCCACATGTTAACAGCTGTGATATAAGTAGAGAAAACGTTTTTTCCTGGCATGCCTCCTAAATTAGTTGACGTGTGCAACTACCATGAGAATCTATTTATTCCCTTATAGATTTCTTCTCTTTTTCAAACAAACTTTAATGCCTGACAGAGATCTAATAAGAAAAGCAGTTTTCAAATGACCCAAACCAACCAGGCCCTATGTATAAATATATTCATCCCCTATGGTTAAATCATGACTTAACTATGATCAACCAAATTTCTTTTGTTCAATGTCACAAGCCACCCCCAAGCCTGATTATTGCCAGTCCTTTAGAATCAAGAAATGATTTGATTAGAACCTGTCTGACAACATGAAGTAGGCTAAAATATCTCAAAAAGTAACACATCATGATCTGAGCTAAAGAAATTCAAGATCAGGTGACAAAGCAAAGTCATTTATGTCTATCAGTCTGGAAACGCTTTCAGAGCAATTTCAAAGGTTTTGGGACTCCAGCGAAGCACAATGAGAGCCAGTTATAACCGCCAACAGTGGTACAACCACTTGTTTGGTTGAAGTGAATGACTTTTTCATTGGTTTGGATTTAAAAACTGCTAATTGGAATTACTCAGGTTGTCTTTGTCTGATATTATTATTTTTATATTGATCTAAAACATTTAAATGTGACAAAAATGGAAAGAAAAAAATCATAGCACTTTATCTCATACTAATGACTTCTGCTCTTTATTTAACCCCAGCTACCCACAATACTGAAACCAACCTGACTCACTCAGATGTGACAGTTTTAGCATATTATAAATTAGTTTATTAGCACAGATAGCTTTGATGAGCCCATCAACATTGTAATAAACTCAGGTTATCTCTCCTCTGGACTGCAGTGTTTGAAAGACAGACAGACAGACGATCTTTTTAGCTGTAGCAACCTTAATGCTGCTTTATTTTAACATTCACCTCTTAACCCCACCATCCAGCCCCACCAAAGGTCAGGGCTTCATGGTCTGAGATTTGGACTTCCATCTTCCCAACCCCCCATTCCCCACTCTTATCAAGGCACAGAAACTCAGAGCACATTTATTCCACAATTTACAGCACACTTTAGTAAACACCAGCCATTAGCGGACAGCGGATGGCTCTGTCTCCTCCATGATAAATCAATTATCCTATCTCCACCGGGGCCTGATGGGTTCAGAGGGTATTACTGTTTCACCCAGACCAACAACCAGGCTGCTGCACTCCATAAAGCATCTGTATGCCCTTGAAATGAATAATTTGGATTTGTGGTAAATGTTGTATCCAGGCAGGGATTGTGCGCATGATTTAGCTCTGTTTTTTGTTGGCTTGTTTTCTGCTTAAATCCTGCTTTTCCATGATTGTTATGCTGTGGAGGCTTGAGCAACGCCTCACTGTATTAGATCTTCAATTTCAAAAGCCAGATGCAGCTGTAATATATTTTACACAGGCAGCATCCAGCCCATTTTAGCCAAGGCTTGCTCTTGATTGATAAATCTTTTCCTCTCGTCCATTCATTAAGAACCTCATCAGCTAGTTCTGATGTGGGCCAAACCATTTGAAGATAAGCCTTGTCTTTCTGTTCTTTGACAGATGACCAAACAGTTTAATCAGTTTTTGTCAAACATGCTAATGCACAAGCATATGTGCGCGTGCAGGAAAAGACTACACACTGGAATCATATTACAGGACAGCTGCTTGAAACAAGATCAAGAGGCTGATCGAGTCTGAGCTCTCCACAACAATCTTATTGCTTGCTGATCCTGGCGTCAATTCAATAATACAACACTGAGCAGTCTTAACAGACACTTACCAGTCTCTTCTGATGCAATCAAGCGTGGCTGTAAGTCATACTGTGTGAGCTGTGTTGATTCTTCACCTGTCAGCAGCTAAAGATATCATGTTTTGATGGATTATTGGTACACAATACTTTTCTGATCAACAATCTAAACAAACCTTAAGTTTTCTTATTTTGTGCTGGTGGATCATAACAAAGTTACGACATTGTTGAAAATAAGTGCCGTTTAACTAAATAATCTGAACTGAAACTTTCTGTGTAGTCATGCTGCCATAGGTTTAGGCTGCTGGAGGACACAATGACCACTTTCACCCTCTTCGCTACATTCTCACACTACTCTCCAATTTTGCATTATTTGCTGTTATTTCAGCTTCTAACTTTATGTTCTCTCTCTCTTTTCTCTTCCTAGAAGCTACACCTGGCCTGACTCTGTGTCTACCTGTGACACCATTCTGGAGAGGGGCATCGTCCGAGCTTCTGCTGGCAACAACTTAATGCTCACCCTCTACCGATGATTCACATGGCCCTGTCTTTTAGTGTTTAACCCTTTCTCTCTCCTAGACATGGCAATTGACTGAGCTTTTACTGTAACTAATTATATGTGCTCTCTTTCAGACTCTAACCTTGAAAACTGTTTATATGTTCTTTCTAGATGAAACAACTAAAGGAGCTACATCCACTAACATTTACTTTTTCTTCCCATAGAAAGTACTCCTGGATCAGTGCTTCTTTGTTCTTTTTGTGTCTTTGCTCTGTTCTCTCTAACCCCCAGTCGGTCGTGGCAGATGGCCGCTCACACTGAGCCTGGTTCTGCTGGAGGTTTCTTCCTGTTAAAAGGGAGTTTTTCCTCTCCACTGTCGCTACATGCATGCTCAGTATGAGGGATTGCTGCAAAGTCAACGCCAGTGACTGTCCACTGTCTCTACATGCTCATCCAGGAGGAGTGAATGCTACAAGTCACTGACTGAAAAATAAAATTAAGTCCGGCTGGTCGTCATCTGATCAAAAGTTTATCACTATTAGCCTTGAAAAGTTGCAATCAGCTTGCGTGTTATTTTCTGTCAGGCATTCACATAATTCTGACCCCCCTGATGGCAAAGTCAACAATGCTTTCTGTCTTTTGCTGGTGGGATTGTTGAGCTGCACAGGCATTGCTCCACTGCTGACTCAGTAAAAACAGTTATTTTAAGTTTCTTCAAAGATTCAGAGGGTTACATAACAATAAAGTCAAGTGCTAGACCAAAAGACATTGCTAGAGGATCCTATGGAGTGTCTGTATAGCTCTTACTGATGCTGACTGAGGCACAAAACCCATAAAACGTATGTGTCATAAAAGCAAAAATAAAAGAATCAGAGTCAATCTTTAATGGCCAAGCTTGTGTGTGTGTGCACACAAGGTGAGGTGAGGACACCTCAGGTCCCGTGAAAGGCGCCGGTGGTGATTCACAATCGATACAGTGTTGTTGAGGATGGTGAGGGAAGGCAGTGGCGGGGGAGTTCTCCGGAAGTCCATCATCATCTCCACTGTCTTCAGTGGTTTTAGCTCTAGGTGGTTTTGACCACACCAGTGGACCAGCCTATCTATCTCCTGTCTGTATGTCGCCTTGTCATTGTCCTTTATCAGACCATTGACAGTGGTGTCATCTGCAAACTTTAGGAGTTTCACAGACGGGTCCGATGAGATGCAGTTGTTTGTGTACAGGAAGAAGAGGAGTGGGGAGAGAACACACCCCTGGGGAGTGTCTGTGTTGATGGTTCTTGAGCAGAAGAAGATGCTTCCGAGCCTTACCTACTGCTGCCAGTCAGTCAGGAAGCTGGTGATTCAGTGGTGATTCGAGGTGGTGCAGGATTAAGCGCAGACCCATGTTGATAGCATCCTCTGCCGACCTGTTTGCCGGGTAAACAAACTGCAGGCATTCGTGCAGGGGGTCCAGCAGGGGGCCTGTGATGGCCTTCAGATGTTTCAGCATTAGATGCTTAAAGGATTTCATGACCACAGACGTCAGAGCAACAGGCCTGTTGTCATTTAATCCCTGGATGGTGTGTTTCTTGGGGTTTAGGATGATGGTGGAGCATTTAAAGCAGGAGGGAAACTCACACAGCTCCAGAGTCTTGTTAAAGATATGAGTGAAGATGGGTGTTAGTTGGTCAAGGCGGGTTTTCAGGCAGAGAGGGGAGACGCCATCAGGACCTGGAGCTTTCTTCCCACTCAGACACTGGAAGACCCTATCAACATCGTCCTCTTTGATAAAAGATCTTCAACAGTCACAACTCCTCTTATGCCACAAAAATGTTTGTATTACTGCAAGGTAACGACCAAAGGCGGGACATTGGAAGGTGGAAGAATGTTTTATTCTTTCATGAGAAAAAAAATAATCTGGACGGACCTGATCGTTTCAAAGTAACTGACATTACAAGGAGATTTCACTGGATATTTTTTTTGCTGCACAGCACAGTGGAGGAGGCTCCATCATAATCTGGGAGCCTTTTCCCTCAACAGAACAAAGGAGCTTTAGGCTGTGCAGGGGCATCAAATCGTGGCTGGCTATGTGAAAATGTTCAGCGGGCATCCGTTTTTTCTAAAGGTCCTCTTCTGTGAAGACTGGGTCCTCAGGCACTGCAGTTCGCAATTTCCGTCTTACAAAGGACCTTTTCCAGGGGAATAACCTCCTTGTTTCCACTATTTAAGTATTTTTGAAAACAATTGGAGGTAAATGGTAATGGAGGTTTACAAACCTCCAAGAGCATCTACAGATTGTAGATGCCCATTTTCACCACATGGAGTAATGTTGCCACCAGCCTAAAGAAAACACTTGCGTCAAGCATTTTCAAAACAATGTTTAAAGTGATCATCAAGAACAGTGAGGCTGCTCCCTACTGAGTCTTTTTGTTTTACTCTTTTAGTTTTGTTTGAGGGATCTTAGGGCTACGGTCTTAAATCTTATAGATAAACAGTCTGCATTAGTTTAAATGTAGTTTTCAATAATTTGCCCATAGCCTTTGTTTTATCTCTTGCTCCTGTTGCTTCTTTTTGAATTTGAAAACTCTACTTACAACCTGTTTACAATCCCGCAGGGTGAAATACAAATACGTCCAATTGTTTCTCCAGTTTTAGGATTTTGTTCAGAAGTGTGTAACTGTTTAAAACACTGGCAGGGGTCTAATCTTCCTGGATGGATCCTTCATGGATAAATAACCGTGCCACACGGTGCCTGTGGTTTAAAAGAATATTATGCTCTATAGATTTCTTTTGAATTTGTAGCTATGCTTTGGTTCAGTAAGTAAGTGTATTGAAGTGTATTTTGATGTCAGTATTGCATTTGCCTGCATTGCTTTAATCATTACCCTGTGGCCTTTTCCTCGCTGGCCAGCAGCACAAACAGGTCTTTGCTGAGGGACAACCAGCAGCCATTTAAATGCCATGGAACACACAACAGGGAGCAGGACAGAGTCATTTTTCATGTAAATCATGTGGTCTGAAGAGGCCTTGAATTTATGATTTCTACATCTAAATATTTAGCTTACAGTAGGTGAGACTATTTTATGCTTTTAAACTCTGGTAAAAGTTCCTCTAAGAATCACTACATACATCTAATGATTTGTACAGCAATACAGTTAATACGGATTTTTGTCAATGTTCTTGCACAGCTGTAGCATTATATACTTTTAATGAATTTCAATTAATTTTGCTCCATAAAAGCCAACAGAAAGTCATCACAGAGCGCTTTATACGCAAAGCAAACAGGTCTAAGTCAAACTCCAGTAGGTTCTGTCGGTTATCTTCAGACCAGGTTCATTTTCAGTCCAATGAATTCAATTCAGTCTGATTAAAGTTTAGCAAACTATCAGATTTAGGTCAATTAGTAGAAATGTCTGTCTTTACTTACGAAGATTAAGCGTAGTCCTAAAAATGTGTCTGCTTTCCTTATTGAAACTGATCAAATGGTGTAAAAGTGCTTCTTTGGTTACTCTGTGATCATAAAATATTCCAAAACAAATTGGACCAAAAAAAATGGTGTGTTTTTATGTGTTCACAGACCAAAAAAAAAGCTTAAGTTTTTAGTTTTGGGGCATTTCTTTCATTTGATTTTTCATGTTTTGGCCTGACAATTACCAGCCAAAACTGATATGAGGGAAACTGGTAAACAGTGGCTGATTGATTGGTCAGAAGACCTCCTAAAATGTCTGACCAGAGGACGTTTCTGTATTCCAGTCATGGTTTTAAAATTAACCACTGTTTGTGTTTACACATTTAATTCTAGTATGGATTATGTTATGTCTATGTAAAGATTCAGGGCTAATTCTGTCTGAAAATCGGTTAGAATAGTTGAGAATGAGTGAGCAAGGAGACCATTAACTCAGATATCCTCCTGTCTTGGGTCTTGCTGAATACAATCTTGTCTTTGCTCTCTCAATCCCCTAAAATAAAAACAAAAAGCTATCTGTATCTGGAAGGACCTATGGCAAACACCAGTTCCTCCATAATGAGCTCTTGTTGTCATGTTCAGCTCAAAGATGTTTTTTTGGTTCCATGCTAAACTATTCATACCCCTTGAACATTTTGAAATTTGATCACGTCAAAACCACAGTCTTTAACGTAGTTTACTTTAAGTGACAGACCAACACAAAGTAGCAAAGATCTGAAAAGTGGAAGGAAAATTATTCATGTTTTATAGGTTATAGGTATAGGCAATTGCACATACCTTTCTGATTTTTATTTGTTAAAAAGTCCCTGAGTACCTTTGATAAGTTTCTTTCTAGTTCATAATTATGCACCACTTAGTGTTGTGTTCACATAAAATCCAAATATATTATATTGAACCATGTGCCTGTTGCAAATTGAGAAAAAGTTAAAGGGCTGTGAATACTTTTTTAAGGCACTGTATTAAACCACAATGAAGAAAATAGAAAGTCATAAACCTGTTTGATGACCAGTCTATGCAATCTGCCTTTGATAAAATACAAGAACAACTTTGTAGTTTGCATGTTGTTGTAGATGCTGATAAAACAAAATGTGTTTTTCAGCTTTTCAACATCTGCAGATCAGCACTTTCCAATTAAAACTTTTAATAAGAAACGGTCAACAAATTGAGTTTGTATCTAGTTTTAAATATCTAGGGTTTTTAACTGACGATCACTTGACTGTTAAGGAACATATTTAGTAAATTTTAACAAAACAGAATCTTTTATTGGGATTTTCTTGCTTTTCTTGAACTGTAAAGCAGAAATCGGTGGAAACATTTTTTTTTTATCTGTAATTGACTGGTGATGTGGTCTATATGAATGCTTCTGTTCACTGTCTCTGGATCCTCGATGGTGTGTACCATGGGTCACTCAGATTTATTACTCTGGACCCCTTACTCATCACTGCACACTCTACAGCTACGGTTTTCAGCTCCCAATACTTGGAATCAACTTCAAACTGATCTTCTACTTAAAGTTCTGGTGACACTGAATAGGTTTAAAGCTCTGTTGAAATCATTGTTTCCCACATGTTTTATTTGACCAATGTTTTCAATGTAAATTGTATTTCTTTATACTTTTTAGTAATGTTACTGTGCTGCTGTCCAGGTCTCTCTTGTAAAAGAGATCTGTTTATCTCAGTGGGATTAACTGGTTAAGTAAAGGCTAATTAAATATAAATTTGTTAAACTGTTTACAAATTATTGTACCCAGAATATCAAGGAGCTTTAATATCCTGCTTATTAAAATGGTTAGATGCTCATTTGCTGTCACATTCAAAGCAAAATAGCCTCCTGCAAAAGGTCAGTAAACACTTTAGCTAATGGAGGGGATTTGCACAGTACAATCACAAACAAACATAGTGAAGGAATGTGTACATGGAAAAACATTTTACTTACTGCAGCAAACAGCACGTTGCAGCTGTTTTTCATATTTAATCACTTTACAGCTCATTGATGTATAAAATAATAACACTCCTAGAAGAAAACTTTATACCAGTTATCAAGTTTTGCTTTAATGGCAGACATAAAACACATTTTCTACTCTGTTCAGAGAAGGGTTGTACAGAGAAAACAGAAGCTAAATGCACTGTAATATACTTACATACTATAATGCTTATTTTTGTCTAAATGCATTTAGTGCTGTGAAAAACTGTGTGTCTATAGATTTCTCATGTTTTTTTCACACTTAACTATTTAAGATTATCTGACAAGTATTATAGACAAAGAAAACCTGAGTAACAACAAAAATATAATCTTATTTATGAAGCGAAAAAAGTTAATCAAACCAACTTGGCGCTAAATGACCCTTCAACCTTTGGTGGCAACAACTGCCATTAAGTGTGTGGATCACTGACAATCTGTGTTTTTCAGTGTGGAGACTCTAGCCTACTCTTCTTTGCAGAATTGTTTTGATCACAACATCTTAGTCCAGATTTGGACTAGGCTGCTTCAAAACCTTCATTATGTTTTGTTTTTAAATCATTCAGATGTGGACTTGCTAGTGTGCTTTAGACCACTGTCCTGCAGCAGAATCCAAGTGAGCTTGAGCGCTCAAGGTCACAAACTGATGCCTGGATGTGTCCTGTGGGATTTTGTAGTGCAGAGCATAATTCTAGCTTGCATTAACTGCAGGAAGTTGTCTATTTCTCGAAGATGCAAAGCCATGCCAGACCATCACACTACACTACCATATAGACTGTCGACCGTGATAGTTTTGTGCCAGATGTTATGGGATGTAAACCTTCCAAAAAGTTTTACTTTTGTCTCATCAGTCCACAGAATATTTCCCAAAGCCTGCAGAGCTCTAGATTTTGGTCTGGATTATTTTGTGACCTCCTGGATGAGATGTTGATGAGCTTTTGGAGGAATTTTGTTAGGCCATTTCTGGGAATGTTCCACATTGTTCCATGTTTTATGCATTTGGAGATGATGACTCTCACATGGCTCACTGGATTTTCTAGACTGATAGATGGCAATGACTTTGTTTCTAATATTTTCTTGAATTTCTTTAGATCCGGGCGTAATGTGTTGCTTTTTAAATCTTTTAGACTACTTTGTGTTGATAACCAGGTTCTATTTAAGTGATTTCTTCATTTTATAGGTCTGTCGGTGATCTGCCAGACCTGCTTTGCTGCCTAGCTGTTGCAAGTAAAATCGAATTCAGGTTTCCAAAAAGTTTTATGAAGTTAATTCTAGGTTTTTTAAGGGGTGATTACTTTATTCACATAAGGTAGGGTCGGGTTGTGTTTTTCCTTAATAAATGAAACTATCATATGAAAACTGCTGTTTTGCTCTCTGAAATTTACATTTATTTTATGAATTAAAACAATTATGTTTGACAAAAAGCTACTAAATACTTTTCTGCAGCACTGTAGGTGATTTATTTCTGTTTGTATTTATGCATAAAAATGAAAGATCAGATAATTGGGAATAGGAAACAATGTCTAATATTTCCTTTTTTGTTTCTCTTTGTTTCATATACAGGACTAATACAGCACTGGATTAAAGTCACTCTACATATTGTAATCTCTATGGACACTACGGCTGAAACTTTCCTGGATAATCAGTGCAGTGAAAAGGAGAAATTAACCAACAACAATTCTGTGTACGCGAACTGAAACAGAAAAGGCTTTCCTTATCATCTCTTTCCAGCGAAGTTGTGCATAATGGCCCAAAATCCCACTGGACACCGAACAGCTATTTATGATGAGGCTCTATAATTGAAATAGTTTTCACATTAATCATGTTATTCTGATGTTTTTGTCTTCCAAGCTTTATCCAAACAGTCTGATGTTTGGACCTAAGATCAAATGACTTCATGTAGACCTCACAAAAAAGATTAAAGTGAAACAAATAAACCTCTTCATCTGTCATCCTCATCTTCCTACTTTCAGCTCCTCACTGGGCTTTGTTAAAAACGAGAAGCCTATTTATGACTCTGATAAATTGGAAAATAGTGGCATGAAGGTGTCATGCCCAGTGGGCTGCTGGTAGAGGATGAGATCTTCTGAAAAGAGATTAGGATTTAGTTACAGCGATGAGGTGAAATGGTGAATTCAGTCTATGGTTGGAGCTCATAGATCATCAGGATCTTTGATTATGAACTAAAATCATGGACAACATCACAGGTAACAACACTACAGCTCCACCTTGGGGTGAGGCCACACTCCTGAGCCTTCAGGTCTCGCTCTACGTGCTGTTAGCTGTCGTCACCCTGGTAACGGCACTCTCAAACGCCTTTGTCATAGCCACCATTTTTCTGACCAGGAAGCTTCACACACCTGCCAACTTCCTCATAGGATCACTCGCCATCACAGACCTGCTGGTGTCTATCTTGGTCATGCCCATAAGCATAGTGTATACCGTAACAAAAACCTGGTCACTGGGGCAGATTGTATGTGACATCTGGCTCTCGTCTGATATCACCTTCTGCACGGCGTCCATTTTGCACCTTTGTGTTATTGCCCTGGACCGCTACTGGGCCATTACAGATGCCCTGGAGTACTCAAAGCATCGCACCGTGCGCAGGGCAGGGATGATGGTTGGGGTTGTTTGGGTGATTTCTATTTCTATTTCCATGCCTCCTCTTTTCTGGCGGCAGGCCAAAGCACAGGGGGAGCTGAAAGAGTGTGTAGTGAATACAGAGAAGATCTCTTACACCTTATATTCCACCTTTGGTGCCTTCTACGTTCCCACAGTGCTTCTCATCATCCTCTACGGCAGGATCTACGTTGCTGCCCGCTCTCGCATCTTCAAGACTCCATCATCTGGGAAGCGCTTCACCACGGCGCAGCTCATCCAAACCTCTGCAGGCTCTTCTCTCTGTTCTCTTAATTCCGCCTCCCACCAGGAAGCACACCTACACTCTGGCATGGCAGGCAGCGTTGGGGGTGGAGGGGGAGGCTCGCCTGTGTTCATGAACAGTGTGAAAGTGAAGCTGGCAGACAGCATTCTGGAGCGGAAACGTCTGTGTGCAGCACGGGAGAGGAAAGCCACCAAGACGCTGGGCATCATTCTGGGAGCATTCATCGTCTGCTGGCTCCCATTTTTTGTCAGCACGCTTGTCAGTGCTATATGTACAACGTGTTGGTTTAGTCCCGTGCTGTTCGATCTCTTCACCTGGCTGGGATACCTAAACTCGCTCATTAACCCTGTCATCTACACTGCATTCAATGACGACTTTAAGCAGGCCTTCCAAAAGCTCATCAAATGCAGAAGAAGCTTTTAGGAAGTGCAGTATGTTTAGATTTGCATCCCTGGAACATGAGGAGACAAACAGAAGAAGTTGTACAAGTATTATTTCAGTAATTTAATTTCACAACTAAAATTAAATCGATAAATTTCAGTAAGAGCTACATATTTCCACCATTTATTTCTCTTAATTCTGATGATTCGGACTTAGAAATAATGAAAACACCGAATTTGTTTCTCAGAAAACATATTAGATAAGAGCAATAAAAAGTTTTATTTTAACAAAAACATGTGGGCCTCATGAAGAGTGTTCATGCACTGTACAGTACATGTACTCATTCTTGGTTGGGGCTCCTTTTGCATGAATTATTACATGAATGTGGTGTGGTGTGTAGATTATTAGCCTGTGGTTCTAATGAGGTGTTCAGCAGGCTTCAGCAGGCGACTGTGGCTCAGTAGGAAGAGTAGCTGTCTTGCAATCAGAAGGTTGTGGGTTCGATTCCAGCTTCCCCCTGCCATATGCCGATGTGTCCCTGGGCACTTAACCTCAAGTTGCCTACCGATTGGCATATGAATGTGTGAGCGTTAGAGAGTGCGATTGGGTGAATGTGGCTCTAGTGTAAAGCGCTTTGAGTGGTCGTGCTATGTAAGCTGTTAATAGCGCAATGCTCCATAGACTCTTAGCTAACCAGTTGGCTGACCTATCAAGGACAGTTATACCAAGGTCATTAAAGCAGCTTTTGGTACCTATGGCAGTGTGGGCAGTACAAAGTCTAAACAAAAACCTAAATTTACTTTAATCTTAAGGTAAGACTTTATACCAGTGAGCCACAGCCCAGTTCTTTTCTCCTTAGCCTAGGTAAGACAGTTCTGACATTGTGTTTGTTTCAGCAGTGGTTTAGTACAAGGAATGTGACAGTTGTAGCTGGACCTTGTCCTGGATATGTCTGTGTGTGGAGACTCTTGTTGGACAGCACTCTGTGAAAAGTTTGCTTCTTTGGCATTGATGCTTTGAGGCTCAACCTCCTGGTGAAGGATGTAAGAAACTGTCTGCTATACAACTGTTTAGTTTAGTTTAATTCCAAGATGATTGGAAAATAAAAGAAACTGAAAAATATAAAGACATGGATAATTAACAGATATTTCACAGAAGAAGTTTAAACTCCAGTACCTCAAAATTAAAACTGCCCGTGCCTTATCATGTTGATGGATGTTTCTGTAGCCATCAGGCACAATGTCAAGTCAGCAATCTTTCCCATGATTGAGTTGGCCAAAACATTAACATTTCTGTTTTCAGAATTATATAATATTCTAATTTATTGAGAAACTGAGTTTGGGGTTTACATTAGATGAAAGCCATAATCATCAGAATCACAGTAAATATACCCTTAAAATATACAGTCTGTGTGTAATAAAACTTGTATTTAAGTTTTAGTTTTTGAATTAGTGAAATTACATTTTTGTTGAATCATTTATTTATGGACATGTACCTGTAAACAATTAAAATCTTCATCTTCCAAACACCTTCTGATGTTAATGAGCGATTTTATTTTGCAGATATGTTTGGATACATACAGTGAATCCATCATAAAGACTAAAACATGCAACTTTTAAAAGAAAGAAGAAATCTTTTATAATGCTACTTCAAGGACTACAAAAGACTAACAGGAACTGATTTTTGTTGTTCTTGGATATGAGGAACCGTTATGAACACGCAACGATTTGTGTGACTGTGTGAAAAAAATGAACACGGAGTATCAGGACTGAATCCTGCAGAGATGTAAAGCCATTAAATGTATGTTTTCTCACTGTCTCTCTGTGTTACAGGATTCTGTTGCTCCTACATTTTCCTGTGCCATAGCAAAATAATAAGCGAGACCACAAACGCTTGATTTCCTTAAAAATAAATGTGTTTGACTGAGGTGTGTGTACATGTTGTAGCAACAAATACTTCACTCTAAAATTCTTCTGTAACAACATGCTGAAGCAGCACAGCAGGGGCAAATGGTCCCGGGTATTACGTTAACAGCAACTATTGATCTAAATGGATTTGTATGTGCTTGTTATTTGATGCATTCATGTGGGATCATGCTATTGGGAGATGCAATGGACTTGTAAGAATATTTTGATTTAAATTATATTTCTGTAAGCCCTGAAACCAATTAAAGCTACAATGGACCTTATTTTATGGGCCACATTTTGGTCAGAATCAGGGCTTAGATTCATTTAGGTCAAATGATCCCTCTTTACATGTTTCCCATGTTTTTTAATGTTTAACATGTGTTGAGAGGAGTGGATGAATGAAAGAAATAGAGTCTGTTTAAAGGAGAAATAAAAAATCTAAATAAATAAAACATGAAATAAAGAGAAAGTTCTAACATTGTTTTCTGAAAATGAATACCAGGCAACTGAATGGCCTCTCTTCTGTCACTGTCGTGTTTGTTTACTTGTTTGTTTGTGTATCAAAATGCTGAATATGAACAGATACTGATTTGTGGTATTAGGGTACATGCCCTGTGATTGACTGGCTTAACTTTCCAGGGTGTACCCCACCTCTCACCCAATGACCTCTGAAGATAGGCACCAGCTATGTCCTGCAAGGATAAGTGGGTATAGACTATGGATGAAGGGATGGTAATTACTGTATGTGCAAGAACAACCCAACAAGGCTATCAGCAACTGAAAGCTCATGGAAAACCAGCATCACTGTTAACAGCAGAATTGTCAAAACCGTTGATATTTTGATATAATTCTTAAAGATACTCGTTTGCATCACAATCAGTACAAACTGCCATTTTCATCTCCCAAATTGGCAAACAATTTCACCCATCAGCGCTGCAGACATACAAACATTTAACTCTAGTATGACTCGTCTGATCAATCATAGCAGGGATTTAAAACTTGGGCTTCCGTGGAAAGTTTAAAGCAAGTACAGCCGAAGAAAGGCCTTTGCAAACCTTTTGTAGTCAGTCAGTCAGTCAGTCATTTTCTACCACTTCTTCCATATTGGAAGCTGGTGCCTATCTCCAGCAGTCTATGGGCGAGAGGCGGGGTACACCCTGGACAGGTCACCAGTCCATCGCAGCCTTCTGTAGTCAAAAAACACAAATGTAAAAGCATTGCTGGGAGGTTTTAGCCTATTAGGCAGATGGAAGGATGAAGACTGGTCTTGATGCTAGCTTTGCTCCTGAGCCGATTCACTGTACAACCCTGGTGAAGCATCTAAAAGACCTGTGCTCTGATGTTTGAGAGGAAATTAAAAAGATCATTAAAGCTCCCGCATCTGCAAGATAGAAGGACTAAGAATACTGGATGGTAAAAGTTGAAATTAGATCTTTAAAAATAAGCAACTTACATATAGCCTGGTTGTGGTTTTACATTTGTTTGAATCTCCACTAAGAAGTATTTCCCCACATTTCCTGGACTGCGCAGTGATTCTGTCATTTTACTGGTACACATGGATACAGGGAAATGGGCTCTTTGAGGAAAATATAGTGAAACAGCAACATGACAAGCACACCATCCCCCACCAGAATCCCCATTTCTCTGCTGTTCAGTAGGAAAGGACTTAGTCACTTATAGTAAAATTAGTAAATGCCTGGAACCAGACTAATGGTAGCAAGTTAAGTGGAAATGAATTCTAACCTGTGACTATGTATCATGCTGGCTATTTGATCACCAAAGGAAATATACAAAATGATGAGAAACAAAGAAACTAAACGGGGCTGCTCTATAAGATTTTTAGAATTTTAGATTTTAGAAACTTTAGCAAGTTTCAGTCTTAAGCAGTACAAGAAATGGGAAAAACTATTGATTAAAATCCCGTATTTCTGTTTGTTTAAGAACATCTTAATTTCATTCCCAAGATACAACCATAAAAAACAGAACACCGAAACCAGCCCTGTCATTCTTGATCAGCTTAGATGGAGAAACTGCTCCAGGTAACATTAGGATGTCTTGAGCAGAAAAACCGAAAGGTCATGATGCAGTTAACCTCAAAATATGGGACCTGTCACTTCTCACCAATTGTAAGCAGTAAGGCTGAAAGGAGGGCTACAGGAAAGCTCCCTCAAAAGAATAAATAAACAGTGACAGCTATGCAAACAGACACAGTTACAGATTAAAAGTGGTGCTGATGGTGAAGCTAAAGGGTAATAAGATACAACTCTGACATATACATTACCAGAAAAATAATTCATTCTATAAATTCTTCAAATAGATGAATTCTGCTAAAGTGAATTTAGTAGATAAATTATTTTGTAATAAAAAACATCAGTTTAGTACCATCAAGAGGCCAAAAGTGCCAAAATCAAATGAATGATAAATAAATTATCAATTATTTATTCCAGACATTGTTCTGGTGCAGAGATAATTATTTCACTCTTGTCTTCATTTAATTGAACAAAACTGTCTGCCATTCACCATTTAATAGAGTCTGAGCACTAGACATTTCATTTGGGGGAAACAACTTCTACAACTGAATATCATCTGCATAGTGTTAAGAGATGTCTTTCAAGGTTGACAGAATGGCGTAGCAGATAAAAAGAAGTGGAGGCCACAAAACAGAATCTTGGGGTACACCAAAATGGACGGGATACGAGGGAAATATCTATTTAAAAGTAGCTACAGATAAACATAGGAATGAAGAGAACCACTCCAAGGCAGATCCTGATACACCAACCCAGCACCTCAATGTTATGGTCAACTGTATCAAAAGTGGAGGTAGGGTCCAACATAAGCAGGATAGAACAGTTTCCCTTGTCTCTCTTCATCAAAATGTCATTTGGTACTTGTAGAGGAACGGTTTCAGTTGAATGGCATCTGTGAAAACCTGACTGAAAGTGATTAAGAATCCTGTGCTGATCCAGAACAGCAGTTATCTGGTTGACCAGAACCTTCTCCAAGATCTTAGCAGTAAATAAACACTTGGAGATGGGTCTGTAACTGCCTAGGAGATAAGGATCAAAACTGTCTTTTTTTCAAAAGCGAGTAGATGACAGAGGTTTTAAATAAGTAGGTACCTTACTGGATGCCGATGAAACACTGACAATATTGAGCACACTGGAACCAATGCACTGTAAGATATTTTTGAACAAAGACCAGACAAGTCAAATTCTTCCACACCAAACGTGTTCATTCATGTCTTCCTCCACCTCGCTTTGTGGACTGGTGTGGCCCATCCTCAAATTGTTCCCGCAACACTGGAGGCAAGAAATTGTCCAATGACTCTACTGCTAATGACAGAATTTCCCAACTGGACTTGCTGCACTGGAGGGATTCTGCCATGGTGGCACACTGGAATTTACTAAGCTGCTAGGACCGACCCAATCTTTCACAAATGTTTTTAAAAGCAGTGATTAGAAAACCTACATTCAATACTTTAGATGGATGAATATTTAGCAGGATTTTTATCTCACTGTCTTGTCATATGATACTAATTATAAACCAATAATTAAGTACACATGTTTTTTATTAACTTAAGTAGATCAAAAAGGCAAGCCAAGGGAAGTTTATTTCTATGGCACATTTCAGGAACAAGACTATCAAAGAAAACTACAGACTGAAATTAATGATGTATAGTTATTAGTTTAAATTAAACAGTCAAAGGCAACCATAAACAAACCTTGATTTAAAGGAACTCAGGGATTTAGCATTTTTGCTTTTTTTCGAAAGATTGTTCCAGGTTAGGGCTGCACGGTGGTGCAGTTGATAGCACTGTTACTCTGCAGCAAGAAGGTCCTGGGCTCGACTCCTGGCCAGGGGTCTTTCTGAATGGAATTTGCATGTTCTCCCTGTGCATGGGTGGGTTCTCTCCGGGTGCTCCGGCTTCCTCCCACAGTTCAAAAACATGACAGTTAGGTAAATTTGTCTCTCTAAATTGCTTTTAGGTGTGAATGAGTGTGTGCATGGTTGTTTGTCATGTATGTCACTGTGTTGCCCTGCGATGGACTGGCGACCTGTCCAGGGGGTACCCTGCGCCACACCCGTAGACTGCTGGAGATAGTTTTTTTTTTTCATGGTTTTTCATCCTTGCATGTGATGGGCATATTTTCTTCTCTTTTAGAACAAATGAATTACAATTTATGTGCTTATGGGCTATGCAGGTATCACAGCTTACTAACAATAAATGGTAAACGGCCTGCACTTGTATAGCTCGTTATCAAGTCCCCAAAGACCCCCAAAGTACTGTCACCACTGTCTCATTTTTTAACATCTTTGTGTTTAAAAATGCTGATCAAATCTTATTCCAAAACTTTTGCTTTGCTAAATCAAGAGCGTTTTTTTTCTCAAACCTTGCTACCTCCGGTAATAAATGCACAAAATAAGCGTAAAACTATTTATGCAAATGTGAAAGGTATCAAAGATGAAAAACAACCTTTTTGCACCTGGAAAAATGTGCTTTGAGTTAAATGAGAAATACTTTATGTTAAAATGCTGATCATATTCTGATGTTTAGTAGCAAATACTGAGTAAGTGTTGCTGTCGAGGCAGTTTAACTAACAGCATTTTGCACAGAGCGCTCAATCGAACACATAGAAGATTGTCTTTTCTACACCTTTCCTCGGTCTATGATGAAAATCAGATTATTGCATATGATAATATACTGTGAACTTAAAATCAGCTGCCTTAATATGGAATTAAAATAGTACCTTTAGATACTGACTCTTCCAAAAGCAAACGGCAAGATTCAAATATAAACGTTTGGGTATTTTTAAAGGCTTTTCTATGAAATTAACTTTTGTTTCTGCTTAGTGTATGGTTTAAGGATTATACAGCAATGAAAGTAAATTCATGAAAATGCAGCATGAAATGAAATAAATAAAGACATTTGGGAACAGATTTATCTTTTACTTTTCACTAAATGAAAATTTGCCCCTTGTGCAAAAGACACAAAACCACAAAGACTCTTAACACTGAAGTATGCTGTTATAAATATTGTGGTGTTTCCTGAGAAAAAACTAATTTCATGTTCATTTCTCTGGCATTGAAAATAGAAGATAATATTAGGGTTAGACAGGCAATACAGTACATAAATTATGCAGATTTGAGTGCTTTGCATAACTAGCTGACATTCTTGGTAACGTACACTTGTGGTATCTGACAAGC
This sequence comes from Crenichthys baileyi, assembly GCA_036173005.1. Taxonomy (NCBI): domain Eukaryota; kingdom Metazoa; phylum Chordata; class Actinopteri; order Cyprinodontiformes; family Goodeidae; genus Crenichthys; species Crenichthys baileyi. Next base: position 497,829 of record JAHHUM010002928.1, on the reverse strand, counting down.
CTCCCTCGTGCTCTTCCTGTGTCCACAACACATAAATATTCAGTGTGGTTTATTTTCCACGCTCAGTCAGAGTGCCAGAACATGCAGGCTCACATACATGGTAACAAACACAGGGAATAAATTATTAAGGAAAGCCTACGACTGTTTTACATTTACAGTGCTATGGTAATGTTCAAATGTTTATGTAGTGCTAGTAACACCTTGAAGGCATAGAGTTATTGATGGTGAAAAACCAGCACCACAATATATGCATAAATAATCTTTTTTAAACAAAAATGCCTAAAACTGAAAGACCATGTTTAAAATGGATAAAAGAATGAATAAAACTGGCAACGGAAATAAATTTGGTCTATTTATTATAAGTCTATCATTGAGACTTATGATGGTTTGGACACTTCCTGTTAAAATAAAGGTAAAATTACGTTTAAGTCAGGTTTGTAAAATCCTTCAAAATATAAGTGCCTGTGATGTAAAGACTGAGATTATATTTCATGTTTGATTTATGTATGAGTTCAGAACAAAGGTCCATATAAACATGTTTGAAACGTACCTCGCCTTTAGACGACCCTCATACACCATCCACTTTGTTGCAGAATGTGAAAGCTATATTTAAAAAGTTTTCAATTAACCAGACAGCTAAAATATTTTAAATTTCATTGAGTTACAAGAAAGCAATGTTTGCCGAGGATCAAAGACCATTGGAGTGATGGTTAACCAAGCAGGAAAATGGTTTATGAAGTAACAGAGCCGAGCGGCAGCCGGTTTACCTGGTTGGTAAAAGGTGAAACAGTAAAAACATGATAAATAGTTGTACATGAAAAATTAAACAATATAAATTAAACAATATAAAATCAATTAAATGTTTTTAAATAAAAATAAATATTCTCAAGTAATCAAAATACCGTTCAAGGTAACAATGTAAAATTAAAGTAAAAAATAGAGAACCCTGGTAATCATAATCTCACTTAAATGTTCTAATGTGAATCATAATTTTCATACGGAAATTATTTTAAAGGCAGAAAATTTGAATGACACAAAAAAAATCACAGTCTGCCTTGTTAATTATAGCAGATTTAAAATTGTAAAAACTCTTTTCTGAAACAAAAGGAGACTTTTGAGTCACACCCTCTAAAATAGAAAAACACTACCTTATATGGATGTAGGGAATATCCAATGATAATCCCAGAACGGATTAGCTGTCCTCAGATTTATGGGAAGGAACAAGTCAAACCTGAGGGTTCCTTGAGCAGAGAGTCAGCAGCCAGACCATTGTTGCAACTGTGAACGTTGGTAATAAGCAGGTTTTTCAGATTAGAAAGTACTTTCTTTTAACATTAACTGTAGCCTCATTGCTTTCTCTGTGTTTGAATTGTTTCAGACCATTTCTTTTTGTTTTTTACTCTGGTTCTACTCCACAGCCAAAACTGTCGATATAAGGGGAAATGGCCACTGTAAATGTCCTTAAGTATGAGTGTGTGTGTGTGTGTGTGTGTTCCTGTCTTGGCATCACAGTGAGAACCATTTTCCCAACTTCACCATCAAATTGAGGACCGTTGGTACCAAAGTGAGGATATTTTGCTGGTCCTCACGACCTATTTTGCTAACGGTTAGGTTTAGGACTAAGGTGTGAATTGAGTTTAGGTTAAGGTTAGGGTTAGGCATCCACTGGTAATGGTTAGGTTTAGGGTTATTGTCAGGGTTAGGGCATAGAAAGGGTTGAAATTGACTGAAAATCAATGGAAGTCAATGGGAGTCAACACATGGTCCTCACTACATATAGCAAAACAAGAATGCGTGTGTGTGTGTGTGTGTGAATGCATGGTTGTGTTGTGTCATGATGGACTGGCATCCTGTCCAGGTATACACCATATGTTGCCCATTGAATGCTGGAAACATTTCTCCACCCTAACAGATGTGTTTAATTTTCAGATAAACTGCACAGTATATATATCTCATTAAAGGGGGGAAATGTTTATGGTCTATTTTTTAAGTCTCAAAAACCTGTAATTTTAACAGGGGTGTGTATACTTTTAAAATTCACTGTCATCCTCTTGATGTCAGCTTGCTGTCAGCTTGATGTCAACACCTCAGTGAAATTCATATCTACTTTTTCTCAAGAAAACAGTGAATTTACAATAACTCAGAGATTTTATTCATTTTAGTAAAAATATGACGCGTTTTGAAAAAGCTGAATATTAAAGATGAATTGTACAATTAGCAAGCATCCTTTTACAATCTTTGCTTAAAAAAGAATTTCTGAAAATCTGTTAATTTAAGTGTTAGCTTAAACAGCGCTTTGTTCTCCTTTTTCTTCCGTCTTCACAAGATCGTTGGTTTAGCCTTGTGCTGAGTTCTTTACTGAGTCACACTGACATGGTGATTCCAATAAATGTTTAAAGCTGGATAAGAATAGAAGGATTACAAATGTAAGAAAGGAAATTTGGCAGAGCAACAAGAAGTCTGAAGCTGGTAACATTATTTTGTGAATAATAAATAAAACCCAAATATTTTTTGTGGCTAAATAATTTACACCCTTGAAGCTCCATTAGACTTGGAATATGTAACCTGATATTTTGTATTGTCAGAATTCAGTCTTCTTGTGGTGGTGCATTCTTTAGATACTGTTCAGAGGAAAAGGTCAAAATACAAAAGGTGAAAATGTTCCTGCAACATCCTGTTCTCTAAAGATTTAGCAATAAGCAAAGCATCACAGCAGGTAAAAGCCTATATCTCGAAAGCAGAACATATTAACCATAACAACCGAAAAATACCCCACAACTTACCTATGACTGCACATTAACACATTTAACTTAAAATACAAACAGATTGTCCACATATCCAGAGGGAGAACATAAGAAAATATAAATATGGCTGCCATAACAACTCAACAACAATGTTAATCATGCTCTGGAGCTTCTGGCAGGGAAAATGCGAGGTTTTTGGGGTGTGAAGAGGGGGGGTGGGAACAGACACACTCACAGCCCAGGGGTAGTCTGTTCCACTCAGTGATCCATCTAGTTTAAAGCAGATGAACCCCAGATGAACCCAATAGGAATGAGACATGGAGAACGTCTTCATTCAGTGAAATGTGTATTGTTCAAATTGACTGAAGACAAATGTTCTTAAAGTCTGTGCAAATAGTTTACTAAGCTTTCATGTTATTCCACAGAATAGCTCCCCCCCCCCCCCCACACACACCCATTAATTAATAAGCATCCATCCATCCATCCATCCTCTTCCACTAATGTGGGATCAGGTCACAGACCAGGAGGGAAACCTAGACATCTGACATCCTAGTGACCCTGTGTAGCTCATCTGGGGAATCCAAGGCATTCCTGGGTTGGATGGGATATGCAGTCGCTTCAACAAGTTCTATCTCCCACTGTTTATGTCTCCCAGTGGGACATGCCTGGAAAACTTCCAAAGGGAGGGAGACACATTGATCAGATGAACAATCCCAGCTTACATCTTTTGATACAAAAGAGCAGCGGCTCTTGCCCGAGATCACTCTCTATGACAGAGTTCCTCAACCTTTCTTAAATTTTGCGTCCACATAGGAAGTGGGATGAGCTGCGCTCATTGCTGGAGTAGGCTGCACCTATATGATCTATGCCTCCAACTTCACCTCAAAGCCTTTGGGTGATACATTTTGGTATCTGTGAATGCCTAATAGAATACACTAGGACTGCTTATGTCTGCTTGCAGGCCAGATTTTTACAACCACACTGGCTGTGCGTCCCTGCAGGGAAATGAATGCTCCCAGTCACAAGGTTGTGCCAAACACACAACAGATAAAGAAAGCAGATCGTGAGTAGAAAAAGAAAAACAACAACATAGGTAAAAATACAATTGTGTCACCTCCATGGATAGTTGTTTAAATCCATATCCTAGGCAAACTTCTTTGAAAGAATACGTTACTCTCAGGAGCTCAGTGAATTCCTATGTGGCACTGTGATAGGATGCATATCCATGCATAAAGCACAACTGTCAAATTACCTTACTGCTAATTATTCCACAGTCATCTGTTAGAAATATTTTAATAAAGTGGAAATGATCCATAATTATAGCAACTCCTCCAAGACATTTTAGGCTATGTAAAACCACAGACCTAGGTCAGTGGATGCTAAGGTGTTTAGTGCACAGAGGTCGCCAACGTTCTGTACAGTCAGTAGCTACAAACCTCTAACCGAACGAAGACAGCTTCAGGGTTTACATGGCCAGAGAAGTTGCATACAAGCCTTCATCACCAAGTACCATACAAAGCATTGAAGGCAGTGGCACAAAACACACCTCCACTGGATTCTAGAGCAGTAGAGACATGTTCTTTGGAGGGAGAAATTATGCTTCTCTGTCTGGAAATCTAATGAATGAGTCTGCAATTGGACATTGCCTGAAAGAAAGGTGATACCTGAATGCATTGTGTCAAGTGTGAAGTTTTGTTCAAAGAGGATTTTGGTTTGGAATTGTTTATCAAGATTTGGAGTGTGGCTCCTTAAAGAGACTCTTAATTGTTTAGCAAGCAAAGACATTTTGAACAACCCACAAGCCCACATCCATCCATCTAGAACAAAACAGCAAGACATTGGAACTCCTTGGTTTCAGGCAGTTACTGACCCTACACTGAAGGGAGCAGTCCACCATTTCCTTTTATAACAACCATGACTTGGTACTCTGCCTTGCTAACATTAGACATGGGGATAATAAGACCAGGTCAACAGAAGAAATCTACGGCTGCAATTCCTCATGTGTCAAAATAAAAACAGTAGTAAGAAAAGTCTTTTACCCATAAATTATAATAATAGACTAGCTAAGAGACAACAATGTGCTTAAGGTTCAAAAACACGGACTGACCCTGCAACATCATGAAGGGACTCATGTAGCAGATTTCCATGATAGCAGATAAATCATGGGCCGAGTTAAAGATTTCTTTAGTAATAACAGACTGTTCCCAGTTTATAGCATAAATAACAAAAGTGCACACAATGAATACCTTTAAAAATGAAAGCTTCCAAATCTGTCATGTTTCATGTTTCTGGACCATTTTCATGTCACGCCTTGACTGTTTCTATGGTTTTCCATATGTCACTCCACCCCTTATCCATGACTGCTCAGTCTCTCAGCCATGCTCACCTGTGCCTGTCTAATTATCTCCACATATACTCTCCAGGATAACAGTTCCTTTTAGCCACAGCACAAGGCAAGGCAAGTTTATGGGTGTAGCACATTTCAGCAACAAGACAAGTGCTTTACATGATGACATAAAACATTAAAAGTACATTGCAGTGGCATGATAAACAACAGTAAAGAAAAGTAAAGAAAAGTCAGACCACAGACTGAAATTAAAGACATTAACTTTTTTTAAAAAGACTAAACAAACACCTTCCAAGACAGTTTAAATATTTAACCCATTCATTGATGCACTCGGTGCTTTTTGGTCCATATTTTTTCACCAGCATCACAGGTGCCAGATTATATGAGGCTTCAGACAGACAAAATCCAGCATTTTCAAGTCAAGCCAAGTCATTGGTTGGTCAGTCCCAATCACTACAAGATTGTGCAAACCTGTTATATCTCAGTCACTCACTCACCTCCCTCTGCTTCAGATCCCCACACGGTTCCCGTGATCCTAAATGCAGAGCTGCAATATTCCTGTTTAAAAATAAAGACTGTTAATTGCTTCGTTCTGTGTGTCGGCTTGATATTTGGGTACAAAGAATCTCGATCCTTTACATAATTTTTATACAAATTTTGTTGTTGAGTGATTTTTTAACAGTACTAATGTGACATGACATTAAGAAGATGTGTAACAGATTATTTAATCATAACTAACTAATAATCTGTTTGCAGGAATTTCTGAGAATATATATCTATTAACTGAATGATAAAAGTGTTATTTTAATAGGGAAAAAATAGGTGTTGGTGCAACAGTACTTTTAGCAACCATAAAGGTAATTTTACGAATAGTTTAGACAAAGAGTGACATTAAGTAGGAAGTTTATTGGGGTTTGATGACTGACACCAGTTAACATTCAACTGCCTCAGTCCTTTGTCTTTTGTGGTATTGTTTACTGTTGTGGATTTACTTTATTCTATGAGAAGTTTAGAGTGCAGCCAGGCTCATTCTTGCATCTAAAATGTAATATAATGTTTATTTAGGTTATGTTACATTGTTGATGTAACATAATGGAAGGAAAGCGTTGAACTTTGCTGCCAGTTCCTCTTCTTCTCAGTGTGAAGTAAGAAAGACAGTTCAAATGGTCTTGATCCAGCTAGAAACCATCTAAAGAAATCTGTCCAAGAGACAATCCGATGATGTAAGCACCTCTGCTGGTTATTTTAAAGGAAACCAAGACCTACTCTGATATTGTGCATTACTACAAAACACAGTCTGTCCATCTCACTTGCTTTTCATTCTGGGAGTCCTGATTTAACAAAAAACGAGGTGAGAGAACAGTCCAAACGACTTCAACTAAGAGTAGACTTGGGAGACAGATTGACAAGACAAGCTACGCTGGAGATTAAGTCTAAGGACAAGAAGCTACCAGGTTCCTTTCTCAAAGAGACCCAGTTCTGAACAAGGAGAGTTGCCAGTTTTATTTTTCACTTCATGAGCACAGAGGTCCAGATTCTGTCTTACCAAGATGCGTTAACACTAATATGCACATGGCTAGACATTAAACTAGCTAACATTCTGAACTCAATTCCATCTTACTTGGATATTATCTTTATAGATATTTTATTTAATGGTAGTAGTTGTGATTCAGACATGGATAAACATCTTGATCATCATTCAGTCTGTCCTGTCTTCATCCATCACTGTGTGGTTCAGTTCATCCACAAAACAGGACAGGTCCAGACTGCAACCAACAAAAAGGTCTGCAGAGAGAATCATCAGGGCTGACCTTCCCTCTATCCTGGGCTTGTACAGCTCAGGTCAGGAAAAGGGCAGCTAACATCTCTGCAGACCCCACACATCCTGTTCACAAATTGTTTATACTTTTACTTTCAGGCTGACACTACAGAGCGCTATTTGCAAAAACCATCTGCCAAAGACACAGTTTCTCTTTCCATTCTGTCTCTCTGATGATCCCACTGAAGACCTTACAGCCTGAGTACTGAGCTACTCTGCTGTGAAACAAATTTAGCTTATATGCTCTGCCACAACCTGCCTTTTCTTTTTCTACTCTTTTTATTTAAAAAATTGCTGTACATACACACACATGTACATACTGTTACTTGTTTCCTTTATTTTATTTCTTCTAAAGTTTAAATATCTATACTTAATGTCTGCACACTGTGAGTGGTTGAAACTGAAATTAAATTCATTGTTTAAGTAGCCAGTCTTGACCAGCCAATAAAGCTGATTCTGATTCTTACTGATAGGAATGTTTTATTCTAATCATTTCAGACTTAAACATTTATATTGTTTCAAGAATTTATTTTTCTTAATTTGTGTATGTGTGTAATAGTAGCTGCCAGTTGAATAGCCCATTTAAACCTTTTTTAATCTACACTGTAACCCTCATATTAATTCAGATTAATGCAAATACAGATATTTGAGACTTTTATTATTGTTTTCAGGTTGTGATTTCCAGTTGTGCCCTACCACTGTGTTTTTCTCACCTTTGCAACTCCTCTATCTGTCAATTCAGTATCTTATGGATCATAAGCCTTGTGCTGTATGCTGTGTCATGTCTTCCAGACAGACAGAGTAGAACACTGCTTTTAACTCCCGAGCTGAGAACGCACCACTTTGAGGGTGCAGCACAGAAACCTTTTTACTGAAGGATGAAAGAGAGTCTAGTTTTACCTGAGAGGAAAATAAAAGTCCATCCAGGATTTTATGACAATCCCTTCTTGCTGTATAATTGCACTCCAACTTGATCATAAGTGAAAAATTATCTTTGAATGGTTCAAGTTAGATAACAAGAAATAAAAAAAACAACAGCTAAATCTGAAGATTCCCAAATACTTTTGTACCAAAAGTATTCATACCCCTTGAATGACCACAAACCGGAATGTATTTTATTGGGATTTTATGTGATAGACTAACAAGAAATAATTGTCAAGTGTAACTACCATGGTTTGAAATATGGTTTTGAAAATCAAGTCAAAAGTTTTTTTCTTTTTCTTCGTTTTGTTTATTGCTGGTTGGCAAACAACTTAATGGTGCACTATTGCCACCAACTGGTAGGGAGCTTGAAAAAGAAAAAGCTCATATATCAACTTTGTCTCAAAAAAAAAAAAGAAGAATAGCTTTTACTTCTTCAGTCTTTCTGAAACAAGTCAATAAGGCCTAGTTTTATTTTCATATTATTAAGGTTTTGAATTAGTTGATTTATCTTGTTTTAATAAAGCTGACAATGCAAAAAAAACATGTGCTATTGTCTCATCTTCCCCACAGTCTCTTTTCCCTGTTTCCCAAATATGAATAAGATGCTGTTTAGTTCAGTATGCTCAAGTCTGAGTCGTGAAATAATTTTCTCTTCCCTTTATCTCCTTGCTGTTCTTCTCATCTCGCCTATTTTCCTTTGGATTTTATAAAACCACTATATTTTCCTTTCCTCCTCCAATTGTAGACGTTTATATCTTTTCTACTAAACTTAACATTAATATTGACTAATAAGCATTTGGTGGTTTCCTTTGCTTTCATATCTGCCATTTCATTTTTCTTAACCCCACTGTGGGCTGGCAGCCTTATAAAGTTAAGTCAAAATTTTGAAAAGTGTGATAGATTTTCATCAACCCCTCTGAGTCAACTCTTTGTAGAGCCACTTTTCACTCCAGTTATGGCTGCAAGCCTTTCGTGGTAAGTCTCTACCAGCCTTGTAGATCTACAAACTGGTTTTCTTCCAGGATTGACCTGTAGTTTGCTCCATTCATCTTTTATTAACCCTGACCAGCTTTTCTTTTTTTTCCTCAGGAGAGGCATGCAGTGGTAGTTTTCCACCACACACAGCATTTTGCATGTGGACCAAGAAGTATCTTCTTCCACATGTTTGCTGTGTCCCCTACATGGCTTCTAGCAAGCAACAAATAGAACCCTCTATGGACTTTTGTCAACAATGTCTGTCTTCTTGCCTTTCTTCAATAAAGGGTAGATTTATGGATTTTATTTAGATTTTATGTGATAGACTAAAACTACTTGAGTCAGTCTATCACATAAAATCCCAGTAAAATACACTGAAATCTGTTGGTGCACGGTGACAAAAATGTGGGGTTGTTTTCAAGGCACTGTGCAATCCATACAGGGGAGGTGTTTAATTGTATTTTTTTACAGACTCTAATGTCTGCATCGTAATATAAGACTAATTAGTGCAAAACAAGTAAAAGTTGAGCTTCCTTATTAATGGTTAATCATGTGATTTAATACATGCCAGCAATAATTTTATAGACCAAACTCTGTCCGTAGAGCTAAAACAAAACGCAAATAGAAAATCGGCTGTGATAAAAGGTTTTGAATTTAAATTAAGAAAAAATCCCCAATCTAGATCTGTTGCAATCCCCAACACATCTAGCAATTAACGTAAAAGTATAACTCATTCAAAAAGCTGTTTTATTTTGTTTCCGGTAGATGATTTTGAAATGCCTCATGTTGTCCCCTGCGGATGCCTTGTACTGTTCATCCACAAAATGCCAAGTACAAAACAATATCACTTCTATCACACCGAGGGCCTAATGTCAGATTTAAATTTCTATTCTGCAGGGAGTTTCAAACTCATATCTCGCAACAGAGCCTCTCCAGACATGAAGATACATTTCTTTCTCTCTGCCGGTCAAGTACATTTATAGGTCAAGTTGGATGGTATCAGATCAGAAGCACAAGCAGTCTTTTATCGTTGAGGAAAACCTGGCCTTTATGTGAGCTCCTGTCTCTTTTCACCTGTATTTCCAGATTAGCGCATGCAGCTGGCCAGTTTTTTGGCCCGAGTAACTCCCCAGAAGAGTGGAACATTGGAGCGGCTGAGAGAAAAAAATCTCTGGATGGTCTGTGGAAGAGATAGGATGAAGAAATGTGATTGGACAAGGTGAAGGGAGGCTTTTAGAAAGTCAGAGGTGCAGAGAGGAGAAGTCAGAATGACCACTGACTAACTGAAATGCAGTTATCTTTATCTCAGAAAAGCAAGAAACTCCACAGAACTAAGTTTTTTTTTTCTCAAAGTGTGATCACCATCACAAAATGTGGCTCAGGAAAAAAGCCAAATGTAGATCAACACGCAGTTCAGTCTGACCCTAAATGTGATGATTGAATGTAATATAATGTAAAAAACAATAATCAACTGATCAAAAGTTGTCTATGTAAGGAAGCCCAGCCAATCCTGAGCAAGCATATGGCGACAGTGGGTAGAAAACTGCATGTAGTCATTGACTTTGTTGCAATTCTTCCTCTTGAGCGAGCATGTGGTGACAGCAGAAAGCCACCTCTCTGTTTTAACTGGAAGAAACTTCCAGGAGAACCAGGCTGAGTGTGAGTAAACATCTGCCATGACCAACTAGGGGTTTGAGAAGACAGAAAACGGGAAAAACATTTAATACTGTTTAAAAAGCACTTTCAATGGCAAAGAACATCTGAATACCTAATGTAAAGTAGGTCTTTTGGATGAAAGGCAGTGGGGCTTCAATGGCTCTGTTCAGAAAATAGATAAGGTCAAAAACATAATTATTGGGACAATTGTGTCCTTCATGAAAACAGTACTCGTGAAGAGAGAACGTGAAGATGGTGACACCACTTATTCAGCTGATCTTCCAGGAAAGCGAAACAGTCAAACAAAGAAACAAAGGTTCAGGTATAGCACCTGTAAAAGAAGACAGACCTGAAATATGTGTCATTAAAAATGGCAAATAGTGCTCAAATGCATGTATGTAGAGTAGTAGGAAAAAGTAACACAGTCAGCAGTTACAGTCTTCTGCTTCCTGCTGAAGGCATCAGATAACTTTTTTGATTTCAAGCAGTTTTCAGCAGTTGTCAGTGAGGAGCAGACCAAACTAAATGTCTGAGGTTTAAACTGGGAAAACCTACTTGAAGAGGTTGAATAATGGCATCCATATCAAGTGAAACACCAGTGTGTGATTTTAGCCATTTTAAGGGGGAAATAATAATGTGTGTGTCCTTATTTATTCGACACCAGAACTGAATTTCTTAAATAAAAAGTTTCAGGAAAAAAACATACCGGTATTTCTTTGGTTTTTATTGTGTTTTTTAAATTGAGGCTTCCTTGGGGTGTCGTGCATAACTATGTTTTTGTAATCACTGGTTTTCATTTGTGAGATGGATCAGAAAAACCTTACTGTCTGGTGAGTATTTTGAGGTCTATAAAGATGTTTGCATCAATAATAATTATTACCTTATTGAGCTGTGGGTGTCTTGGTTTAGTGTTTCTCATGAACTTTGTAAAAACTTCTGGCCTAATCCTAACAGCAGAGCATGCAAAGAAAAAGAATAACCTAACGAACAAAGGAATGAGGAACAGCAGTGTGACTGTTACTTGCATGGCCTTGATACAGTCTAATGGATACTGCACTCCCGAGGCAGCACTAGATTATTCTGCCTCTAGCTGTTGCAGAAAGCTTGATTGCCTTTGGCCTCTGACCCTTCAGCCAGTGAACAAGCCAGTGCCATCTAACCAGGTACACAGGGAAAGTGAGGTTCTTCTGGACAGAGCAGACCAGAAAGGACTGGGAGTGGGAAAGAGCAGTCTTAGGTTAAGTGGAGTAAAATCTGTCTCAAACTGAAAAAAACTTGCAAATAAGTCAGATTTGCAGCAATTTCTAAAATGATACAATACAAAAATCATATATTTCACTGCAGGGAGGTGCAGAGACTTTCCAGTGGAAATACTTTCGAAGTTTAAAAAGGGTGGATAAAGGCGAAATTTCTATTCATCACGTGTTTAATCTAAACAGTTACTGTAGCACCTTGTCTCCATAAAACTTTAAAGCTAACTGTGTCATACCACTGTCTCACAGCCAATGAAAACAGACTGCTCTCTTCATTTTGAAATGTATTCACAGAAAAAATATTAAAATGAAGCTACGCAGAAGAGACCTCTGAAAAAAACAAACCAAAAATAAATCAAAAATGTATGGAAAAAAAACATTTGGTAAAGTGAAGCTGTGGAGATCAGTAACAAAGCAGCAGGTGTTGGAGAACCTGTGTCAGGCCAACTCTGCACAAATGTTCACAGCTGTGGACTAAGATCAACAACAGTCATGTAGTTAAAATTTAGAACATTTGGAAAAAAGACAAATAAACAATATAGTCGGGTATTATTTATTTATTTATTTATTATGAACCTGTATTCACATATGTTTCTCAGCGACACAAAAAGACAACAGGTTTTGCAGCAGTATTGCCAACAATGGCACTATTTACATTTTTATTCAACATGCACTGTAATCTGACAACTTAAACCTGAAGCAAGAAAAAGATACCCATTAAAGATTTTAAATTTGTCTCACTCAGATTATATCCCCTCCTTCTAGGTCTGGATCTCCACCTCGTCCTCTAGGGTATTACAATCTGTCACATAAATTGTGTAAAGGTTACAGCAGGCAGCGAAAATGCCTTAGAAAAGATGGACCACCAGTGGACATTTAAGATCCCAAAATGATGCTAAATAATAGTAAAATGGTTTAAGTCAGCCTGGTAAAAATGAGTAGAGTCTCTCTGAAACACTGTTTGCTGTTGCAGGGTCACTCAAGTCCTAAACTCTCTCCTAAACGCTCTGATTTCTGCCCTTCATAGGGTTGTGAGTTCCTCCACAATACTATTGACATTCATGCAAATAGTGGCTTGCGGCCTCTCAAACATGACTCTGCAGAGACTCCAGAAGCAAGCCAGCAGACTGTGACCAGTAGCTTGGTATCATGACTCAATGCACAGGCTTTCTGACAGGGCACTGCTCAGAGAAGCATATTGATGCTGCCTATAGATACTCTGAGAGAAGTAAGAAAGTCAGGTCTAAAGGCCAACATCAGATTCTTTTGTTGTGATTTATCTGTATCTGCTTTTGAACACACTGTGAGGTTAGGTATACACTCGGTTTTATGGTTAGTGTTGTGATGGCCACACCTGCAGCCACACAGTCGGTAACCCCACACACAAGCACTTTTGCATTTAGAGTTTTCATATACACATTCACTGTAGCAGAAATACATGGGTTTCTGTTTATATTTTCATTTGACAATATTGAAATACATTAGTTCTAATTGTAGCGCGCACATTTGGTTAACTTTTGTATATTTAATTTTGTCAAATATTTAAAAATTTTTGTGCTTTCTTTGCTGGTGCTGTGGGGGAGTACCTTGAACCGAAGCAATGGACTCTGGCTGGCACACTCCAATCCCAGATTGACTGATTGGGTGATACCATCTGGAGTTCCACCATGGGGGAAGACCATGGAGTCTTTATTCTAATTTTTGCACATGTTCTTTTTGGTTTTGTGATTTGCTTATTTTGTTTAGTTATTAGTCATTCAAGTAAATTTTTAAGCTAACTGTGTTTAGTTATTTTTGTTAGTTAAATTTCTGTAGACGTTTTCCTTCCCTCTTCCTCAGTGTGTCAGTCTGGTCTGATCAGCCAGTATTTAGGTCCCCTTTGTTTGTTGTGTGGGAGGTCAGTTTGTTTATTTGAGCAGTTAGTTTGAGGTTTTGTTATGTTAAACCCTGATTTTTTTGTCTTGAGTTTAACTTCTTTATTGGACCTCTTTTAAGGGCCCTGTAACCGTTATTTGAATTTTGTTATTTTGGGGAAATAAAACCCTCATGCTTGACTGGCCTGGTCCCTCATAAGTGTTATCTTGTTGTTTTTGAATAATATGCTGTGTACTTTTAAGCATAAAATTGCAGTTTTATTATGCAGATGCCTTATTGTTCCTTCCACGTTCCTTTCTGCAGTTCCCACACACCTGTATTCAGGTTGCTGGCCAAACTTTTTCCAGTTATTTCTTAGGGTATGAGATTGCGTGTTGGTTTTGTCCAAAACTGTAAAATCAAAAGCTGAGATTTTAACTTTGATTAAGACAGCAGGAAAGATCATAGGTATGACAGCTCCTTAACTCCTCAAGAACTGTTTGAACAGACTATCATCAGACAGATAGACTCTATTTTAACATGTTCTGCACTCGGAGTATGTCTTACTAAACTCAGGACGAAGGTACAGAGTTCTTCTATGTAAACATAACTGGTCCAAGCAGTCAGTCAGTCATTTTCTATCGCTTATTCCATAGTGGGTCACGTGGTGCCTATCTCCAGCAGTCTATGGGCGAGAGGTGGGGTACAGCCTGGACAGGTCGCCAGTCCATCACAGGGGAACACACAAGCAACCATGCACACACGCATTTATACACCTAAGGGCAATTTAGAGTGACCAATAAACCTAACAGGCATGTCTTTGGACTGTGGGAGGAAGCCAGAGTACCCGGTGAGAACCCACGCATGCACGGGGAGAACATGCAAACTCCATCCAGAAAGACCCCCGGCCGGGAATCGGACCTTTTTGCTGCAAGGCAACAGTGCCACCAACTGCGCCACCGTGCAGCCCCCTGGTCCAAGCATTTTTATGAGTTAAAGTCAGTAATGAACACAGAGCATGAGTTGAACATGTCCGGAAGAAGGCGAAGCTACCTAGACAACTAATTCCTCATGAACCAGTTTAGTTGCCCAATAATGTGCTTAGATGCATTTAATGAATTGGTGCTTGGACATAAAAAAGGTTTGAAGTGACTTCCAAGCATTAAGCACAAACTCTAGATGTAAAAATACCTTTTCAGATACAAATGAACAGATTGGTTAACAAGGAGTTCCCTAAACCTCTTAATGTATACTTTTGTGTTAATCACTGGTTCATAAGTAATGTAAAAATAATCTTAATATTTTAAATAATTTTTCTTCAGAGTGCTCCAATATACTTATAATGAAGGTATTAGACATGACTGTTGACCTTTAAAGTTCAGCAAATTTCCAAAGCACTAACCTAAAGGAGCATCTCTGAACATTATAAGGTCCTTTTCTTATAGCTGTAACTTCATGGAAATAAGACTGAAAGGGCATTTTTGTAATATCCATTCATGGACTTTTTCTATTGTTTGATTTGACAGAACAGTTCCTTCTCAGATCACTGATAGTTGTAGCAACACAATGTTAACTTTTCTAAATGTAGTTTTTTTATAGGGAGGACAAAGAATCCTTTTTTGAAGGTTAAATGTATTTTGACGTACTTGTCTGTGACCTTTTCATGTTGGCGAATAAAAGGGGTCTGAAAGTAAAACATCTTTGTAAAAGACAGAAATCAAAATCAAAGGGTAGAGTTCAGGGAAGTGTGCTCCTAGCAGCCCTCCAACACTCAGGGGAATGGAAAAAAACTTTGAAGTCTGCACAGCATCAGGTTTGGGCTGAGCTCTCATGAAGTGAGGTCTGACAGCACTGTCCCAAAGCAGCACAAATGTAGAAAATATAGGAGTTGGCTGTGAGATTGCCTTTGAGCAATTGAAAATCTGACTACCTGAGCGCAGTGCTACCTGAGCAGGGGGTACACCATGTTTCCCCCAACCTGTCAAAAAAGCCATTTGCTGGGATAAGATGAGGGCAGCCGGAAGCCATGTCAGTGCACAGAGGGAGAGTGCTTAATCATGTCAACATAAACCTGTCAGAACCCAGTGGTGCACAGTGGGCTGACATTACCTCATTATAACAACAGAAAATAAAAAGAAATACACACTCACACACACACGCACACACACATATATATATATATACATATATATAATATATATATATATATATATATATGTGTGTGTGTGTAAAGAGGCATACATATATTGGTGTACTTGTGTGTGGTAAGTGGTGACACAATGCATAATCAAATAGCTGTTACCATTACTGATTATGCAGCTGCTTTACTACCATGATAACAGTAAACTAAGGTATTGGTACCTTGAGGTGTCCTTTGTTCTTCCATTCTAACAAGCTGTTCATTTTTACCTGCAGCTCTCTGTCTGTCTCTCGTGGAAAAACAAACACGCTCTCGTTCCGCTGCCCCGCTCATTAGCCCTGTATTGGCTGCACAGCTTTGTTGTGTCAACTCACTTCACTCGCCAGGTAACACAACGTCTGTGTAAAATAGTTCAGCAGCTGCAGCAAAGTTGTTGTTTTTTTAATATGTAGAATAAGAGAATGGGGAATGTGTGGTGTTTTGATTTTTAATTTATCAGATTTCCACAACTAGTCAGACATATACATACGCTGGTGATTTGCACTAATCTCATTAATTTTGTGGGATTTCAGTGATATATATGAACTGCTCTTTTTAAAGGGTGCAATAATTATACAACCAAAAAAACAAGAACTGAATGCACAGATTTTAATTTAACATGGATCTTCTTTACTTCCCATTCCAACACTCACTGCCCCCATCCTTACCATCACCCTAATCATTAGGTCCAACCACAGATTATCAGATGGAAGTCGGGACTCTGGCTCCAAAACATTTGTATTACTTCCATTCAGAAGAAACATGTTGGTCCAATTTAGAGATTAGTTTAAATCTAAATCTAGATCTGTGTGAATTAGTTTAGGCTCTTTGAGAGGAATGCAAACAGTTTTTGTCTGTCCCCTTGCAAATGTAAAGATAGTCATTATGGACAGTTTGTTTTTTAGTTCTTCAGACCACATGAAATTTATCCCAGAATTAAGATATAATTAATTAATGAAGATATTTCTCACCGAGTGCATTTGCCAACTGCAGTGTGTCTTCCTAAACTGCTTTTAGATTTACGCCTTCTTCCCTTCTGAGTGGCCTTTTAGCCCAGGTCTTGGTTTAATATCTATAATGAGACTTAATCACCAGCTTCAGCCAGCTCTCCACAAGGTATTTTGCTTTGGAGGTCCACAACTCTCCTCCTGATATTTTGGCTGATTTCTTTAGATTTGTCCATGACAGTTTAATCTGGTGTAAAGTGCTTTTTTACAGTCAAGGTGTACATTTAATTCTGCATGTCTAGTTTTAAATATATTCCCTGACAAAATCCACAATGAATTCAAAGTTGTGCACCTAAAGCTCGTTTTAAAAAATGATTATTATAATCATTCTTCCTGGAAAAAAAAAATCATCAAAAGGACCCAAAATATCAAACGTTCATGCTGGTATGAGGGTAAGTAAATGTCTGAGCTGGAAAAAATATTATTTGTTCACTGGTATTTTTCATGTTAAAACCTGCTGGTGAAAAGAGAAGAAAATGCAGTAACCAACCATATACGCATACAAGTACAAACAAATAAAGAAAAAGCATACATAAAATACAACGGGACATTTTTCCGCCTCGGCTTTTGCAGTCTGTGCTGTTGCAGGGACAGGAAATGAAGGGAGCCGTATCATACAGCAATAACGTGGAGCTAATGATGAAGATCTGATTGTGAAGCAATGGGGACAGTGCCTAAGAAAACAGAACACTCTCACAACCTGACAAATATGCACCAACATCAACACATCAGCAACCACAACAGAAAACAAACCTGCTCTGTTTTAAAGCCCACTCGTGCAGTCACTGCTCGTGTCAGTTTGCTCATTCTTCCTCAATCAGTCATGAAGAAATGTGCTGTAAGTGTGAAAAAAATGTGATTCAGCACAGATGAGTTGGCCTCTCTTCCTGAAGGTAAATATCTGTTTTCTGCATGAAGAAATTCAGCGAGAAGAACAATTCTCACTCCCTTTGCTTTTGGGTTTGATTCATCTTTTCTTCTCTCAGTAACAACAAACAGGAAGATACTTGGTTGTAGTGTTGTTCAGTCTTTGCTTACCTCTTGAATACAAACGATACCATACTGCCTTCATGTGGTCTCAATGACTTACTACAGCAACGTAGTTGAAAATAAGAGTTCCTATTTAACCAGTCCGTGAAACCACTTTATTTACTTTCAATAAAATATATGCACACATTTCCACTGGGATGCATTAGGTAATTTTACCAAAAACGTACTGAGAAACAATATTATTATTTGATAATCATTCAGTAAAAAGGTTATAAAGATTTTTTAAATTGCATCAGATGCTGTAGCAGTTCACACAATAACAAAGGAGAGAACATGAGGTTTTTTTTGCTTCTTAGCTGAGGTAAGCAGCGCATTGTTTCAGGATCAAGAGTGGTTTAGCACAAGGAATGTGACAGTTGTAGCCCATGTCCTGAATACTTTGTGTGGTGGCTCTTGACACAGATTCCTGATCTTCACCTTTTTTTGTCACACTTTATTCTTCCACAAAATTTTTCATAAATATAATATCAGTGACTGATTTCTGAATAGTTTTAAAGTTAGCAGTCTTCCATGCTTGTATACAGTTAAGCCCACAATTATTCATACCCCTGGCATATTTAGATTTAAAGTAATCTTTTAATTTTAACCAAAATATTTCTTCTGATTAGAACTAATGTTAGCTTTTAAAAGCAGGCCAGCCAGAATCCTGACAAAGAATCTGGGAAGGAAGCTTAAAATTAGGGTGATAACAGGAAGCTCTTATAAACCTCAAAGAACAGGAGCTTATCACCAAAGACAAATCATATAAGTACCAGCGGAAACAGGAAAAAACTGCTCAGGAAATACAGGTTTGACGCTTTCACACAAGTAAATATTGTTCCATTGATTATTGAGAAGGGCATGAATAATTTTCGAAAGGACATTTTCTACTAAATATAATCCTACACTCCTTTTAGATTGTTTAATTATCTTTTAAGAGATGCATCTCTCTCATGTCCAATAAAAAACAAACTTAGAATTAAAATTAGTTTAAATCCAAATCTGCCAGGTGTTTACTTTTTCTGTATGTGTGGCTTTTCGTCCAACTGACCATAAATATAACTTGGATATCTGTTGTGTACTCTCCAATTTTGCATTATTTGCTGTTATTTCAGTTTTTAACTTTGTTCTCTCTCTTTTCTCTTCCTAGAAGCTACACCTGGCCTGACTCTGTGTCTACCTGTGACACCTTTCTGGAGAGGGGCATCGTCTGAGCTTCTGCTGGCAACAACTTAATGCTCACCCTCTACCGATGATCCACATGGCCCTGTCTTTTAGTGTTTAACCCTTTCTCTCTCCTAGACATTGCTACTGGCTGAGCTTTTACTGTAACTAACTCTATGTGCTCTCTTCAGACTCTAAACTTGAAAACTGGCTCAGAGTTTATCTGCTCTTTCTTTCTAGGTGAAACAACTAAAGGAGCTACATCCATTAACATTTGCTTTTCCTTCCCATAGAAAGTACTCCTGGATCAGTGCCTCTTTGTGTCTCTGCTCTGTTCTCTCTAACCCCCAGTCGGTCGTGGCAGATGGCCGCTCACACTGAGCCTGGTTCTGCTGGAGGTTTCTTCCTGTTAAAAGGGAGTTTTTCCTCTCCACTGTCGCTACATGCATGCTAAATATGAGGGATTGCTGCAAGTCACTGACTGGATGCAATCTGCTGGGTTTCCTTAGATAGAAAAACTTTTTATCCAATTTGAATAAATAACTGAATCTGACTGCACTGTTCAATGATTAAGATTAATTGGAATGTATGTACCTGACTTTTGTGAAGTGCCTTGAGACGACATGTGTTGTGAATTGGCGCTATATAAATAAACTGAACTGAAAACTGAATTGAATTGTTCAAATACGTTTTGTTGGAAGAAAATATAGAAAATATGGCAAATATATAACACGTCTTCTTACCAGCAGGGGGAGGCCTTGGCCTCAAAGAGTTTTGCACCGTTTCTTAACTTTTGGTTTTTAAAAAGGCTCAAATAAAGCCTGGATTCGCTTCTTTGCACCAATACTACTTCAATATTCCCATACCACTGCATCTCTGAAACCAGCCCCCATCTGGGGTGCGTTAGCTTCTGGCGTAGCGAGCATTCCGTTTCCTTTTAGGCGTACAATACTGCCCTCTTGTGGCACCGTTTGCGTCCTACATCTGTGCAGCTCTATGACTCAGGGTGGAAGGCACCACAAAGTGCAGATGCCGCAGCAGTAAGTTGGCTGTCAGCAGCGGCCACTGACCGCAGTTCTCTCCACTCATAAAGTATTTCCCTCCAACAAAGCGTGACTTGTGTAGGGAAGCCAGCGGGATGACACTTTTATAAAGCTCAGATCCACTCACATGGTGTATGTACGGATGAATAGTGGGGAAAGCCTCATCACGGTGGAAACAGCCTTGTTAACCAAGCATCTGCTCGTCAGAGTGTGACCACTTCCACCTGACTCTGGGGATTCTCATCTCAGGATGCCTCACAAGAGCAGGAAAGAAAAGGTAGCGTGCCTTTTGGTGTGAAGGTGCAGAAGTTTGTTTTGCAAATTGTAATTTCTTGTTACTAATTCAGCTTTTTTGAAAACCAACTCTGAAGGAATCCTCCAAATCTGGAAGATCGAAACAGACTGGAAGTAAAAATGGGCCTGCAGGGGACCAAGATGTAAGTTAAAACTTTTAATGGTTTACATATATATATATATATATATTCATTGTTTACATCTTGATCTTTTAATTTAAACATGCATGCACAGCAGCATAATATTACCTTAATTCTAACTGTTTATTTAACAGACATTATTACAAACCGGAGTGTTTGTTTGTTTGTTTTTAACCTTTAGTGACTTTTTGTTTCACTATTACCCAGGCAAAGTTGCTCATATGACATGTGACGTGATCTTGTGACTTTATTTTTGTATACTACTGTGAGAATAATACCAGGCATTGTAGCAGTTATTTTTACCCAGTGTTATTTCTGCTGTGCCATTTGATTGCGTATAAAAATTGGCCATCGCCATCAGGCCCGTGGACTGACTTTTCTCAAAATCTGGCTCATAGCCCCCCTTTAATTTTTTTTACCCACAAAGCATTAGTTCTGGCATATAGTTGATGGTATATAACAACTGGACTAAAATTAGACCTCAAGATTTTGTCCAATCAGGCTTTGCGTACATCTCAGTAACTTGGTACATTTTGGAATGCTAACTAAAGTGAAATATTTCATCTGTTTATTTCTGTTAATTTAGTTAATTCTGGATACGAGCTAATGAACCCCCCCCCACCCCCCCACCCCCCCACCCCCAAAAAAAGAATATATTACATAAAACAAATACAAAGTGTCTCCAAAACAGGATGTTTGCAGAGTGACTTATCCAAGCATATTAATGGAAAGTTGAGTGGAAGGAAACACTGTGGTAGCAACAGGGGTAGCTAAAGGTTTTAGAAAACAGTGAGGTAAATCCCGTTTAAGATGTTTGGGCTGGTTTGTAAGATATGGACTGGTCAGTGTCCACACTGCTTGAGGTCCAGTGTGACTATTCCACAGTCAATGATGACTTGAGGAGCCATGTCATTTGTTGGTGTTGGTTCACTGTTTAACTCACTGAACCTATCTGTCAGGAAACTTTAGAGCTCTTATTGCTCCCTTCTGCTGACAAGCTTTATGTAGAGTCTGATTACATTTCCTGCACGACTGCCCACACTGCCAACAGAAACAATACCTGCTTTAATGAGTATGGTATTACTGTCCTTGGTCAGCAGACTGGTTAGACCTCAATTCCATAGAGAAACCATGGAGTGCTGTCAAGAGGGACACGAGAGATACCAGAACTCACAATGCAAATAAGCTGAAGGCTGAAGTTTTGAGTGCAGATACTGCAGATGGGAGGTTGATCTCTCTCAGTTGGTCAACACATATGTATTAAAAAACGTTTACATTTTTCGATGTCATTTTGTGTCATTTTGAGAAAATGAATTCTGGGTTTTCATTATCTGTAAGGCATAATCATCCAAATGAACAGAATAAATGCTTAAAATCTATCCCTATTTGTGGAATACTTCTATGTAATACATGTCCTTTTCCTTATGCACAGTCTATAAATGTATATCAGTTATTCTGAGGGTAGTAAATGCAGATGAGATGAGCACAAATTGTTCCACTGACAGCTTTATCTGCTCAATCTGAGATCGTTTATTTTGTCCACTGCATTCCATCACAAGTGATAATGTAGACGGATGCAGCACACAACACTGCCTGCTGCGATCATGTTTCCTGACTGAGAGTCACCCGATCTGATTCGGAAAAGAAAGGAACCTGAAGTCTTTTTGACAGTGTCTTCAACCGCTTTTCTTTTTTCACTTGAGTAGAGTCACTCCTACCTCACTTCCTGTAGTGCAGGTACCTACCTGACCTCAATCCAGTGACAGCCGCCTGTCTTTTGCTGTTTCTGTTTCCACAGGGTTCGGGTAAGAAAGTGCCCCCTACAGCTCAGTTGTTGAGGCTGAAGCAGCCAGGGTCCCACTCAGCTGTGAAGAGAGAAAAGAGGTTCAGCACCTCCTCCTTCCCCCTTAGTGCTAACAGAGAGCTGCAGAAACTTCCAGCTCTTGCAGGTATGTTCAGTTTAATGTGCAGTCTATCTAAAATGTGTGGTGGTGTTTTATATTCAAAGTTACACTTTTCTACTTTTGCTTCATCAGTTTTAACCAGTATACAAAGATAGCTGAAGAATATCAGATATTGTTTGAAAATTGCATTTTTGATCTATATAGCTAAAAATGCTGGGTCATATTAAGAATTCATAGCCTCGGTGGATCTTCATTCCCACCTTCTAAACCTCCAGATCCTTGCTTGCTACATTATTGATAGCTATGCAGGCTGCCCACCCGCCTGCTCTCTAATGCAGATGATGCCCAATTAACTGCATTTCCTGCCTTACCTGGAAGTAACGGATATTACACCACAATGCAACCAGTCAGTTCTTTCATAAAAGGCTGACTCACTCAATCAACAGGAGACCTAAAGATGGTAGAGAAATCTGGGCCATCCAATAATAACTTTAATTCAAGCAGGAAAATCGATCTCCTCCTGTAGCCTCAGGCTCCCCATGTAAACAATCTTTGCATAAACTCCTGTTATCTAACCCAGACACAGACAAGTTCATTAATCAAAAGAATATTGATCGGGTTGACAAAATCATATCAAAACAGGCAAGCAAGTTAAAGGCATTTGTGGTTTTTCACCTAACCATACCAGCTGACTTGAATGTTACATATCGCACTAAAGGCGAATCTAAGCAGAGACGGCAAGGCTAAGGTTTGAAGATTTGCATCAATCTTTCATGACTTCTTTGTGTACACTCAGCATTACAAACAGCATCTAGCCTAAGTGATTTCCTGTAACCGATACACATCATTGCTCTATTCAGATACCTGGATAAGCTGCATCTCCCATGCAGGTGTTCACCACAAAGGGCTTGCAAGGTTAAGGAAGCATTGTGGTACTCCTTACAGTCCAAGGTCTTCTCCAGTGTAGGCTCACTTGCTAATATTAAGGTGTCTTGTAACCTAGGGGCTTTTAGCGTGTTTATAGTGTATTTAATTTTATAGCATCTCCAGTGGAAAAAACAACAGGCTCTATCTATCTGAAGATGATTCACAACAATGAGTTTAGCTTGTTCTACAGTATCCAGGATCTCCACGTAACTTGAATCAACACTTATTTATAAAGCAATTTACAGCATCCAGAAGGTAACCAAAGTGCATTATGGCAAAAATAAAACAGAAATAAACACACACAAACAAAAAGAATACAATAAACGCAGATAAAAACAACTAAAAACGTGAGAACATGGAAGACACATAAACAGGACATAATAGCAATGTACAAGTGTCGGAGCAGCACAGTGCTGCTATGTATTAAAAGCCAATTTAAATTAAAGCTGCAAGCAGCCTTGAAGGCCCTCGCACCTCAGCGCAACTCGGCCTGTGCAGCGACCGCGGGAGCCTGGCATCGCCACCTGTGCGCCACTGACGAGGCTGCCATTCAATTCCACACATCGCCACTAGGAGGGACTGTGAGCGACATGTCATATGATGTTCGGACATGCAGAGTTGTAATCTGGCGAGAAGCATTTAAAATTTAGGGGAAATCCGACCTTCCAGATGGAAGCTGCACTGAGTTTTTGTGTACTACATTTCAAGTGGATCCGATGATGTATGAGGGAGATGTAGCCCTTGAAGTGTCCTAGGGGCGCTGTTGATCCAAATTCCAATGTAATCCAATACAGGTGTTTGGGGGTTGTCAAAGATCAACCATATTGAGTCTGGAGTAAATCGGGCCATGCATGTCAAATTTAGAGCCAAACGTATGGCCATGGCGGGACGTCAGTCTTCGCCATGCCGCCACGGCCACACCCTCCAGCCAAACCAGTCAGTACTAGACACAAACTTAGACCATCATGTTATCTGTGACTTGGGACAGTTTCATGTTGATTAGGTGAAGGGGATCAAACATGGACCACACTAAGTGAAACATTACACTTCCTGTTCTCAGGGGGCAGGGCTTCAATGATGTCAGCATTTGACCATTAAATATTGATCAGGGTGTCATCTGGATCAATCCCAGAAAGTTTCATGTGTTTGTGATTTTCCTTGTAGGAGCTATATTGATTTCTTCTTTTATGGCGAGAAATCATATTTTGAGGCGTGGCCACGCCCACACGCTTTCATGTATCAAAAAGCTTTTGATAACTTTTGATCCCCAATGCCTTAAGAGTATACTGAGTGATTTTCAAGTCTCTAAGTCAAAAGTTGTAGGAGGAGTTCGCTCAGATATGCGGGCTAGAAACGCCCAAAACAGGGTCAAAATGGCAACTTCAATCCAAAATGGCCAACTTCCTGTTGGGTTTGGACCAACGCTCCAGGAGCCTTTTCTGTAGGTCTTGACAAGTTACATATGTGTACCAAATTTCACAATCCTCGGTCAAAGCATGGCTTGGTGCTGATTTTTTAAAAATGTTCTAGGGGGCGCTGTGGTCGAATTAGGCCACGCCCACCAAATATGTCATCAGATCACTGTTGGGGGCTGGACTAGGATCAATCACATTGAATTTTGTGCAGATCAGATGATGTATGTGGAAATTAAAGCCAAACGTATGGCCATGGCGTGACGTCCAATTTCGCCGCGCCACCACGGCCACGCCCTTTTATGAAAAGTTACAGTGCTTCAAACAAAGTTAGACCCACTAGTTATCTGTCTTCTGACACACTTTCAAGTTGATTGGGTCAAGAGGGTCAGACAGGCACCTTTCCAAGTAAAAAAAGTGACTTCCTGTTCCCAGGGGGCTTGGCTTTGATGATGTCAGCATATGACCCCATAGGATCGTCCGTAACCCAAAGGTCCTCCTTCATATCAACTTTGGTGTGATTTGGCATTTCTTTGGGAAAGTTATTGCATTCTTTCACTTTGGGCCCAAACGCCAAGTTCGTGCCCCGGCCACGCCCCCTAAACATGGCCAAAAATTCACGATTTTGATCAGTTTTAATCCCCCATGCCTTAACTGCATATTGACCAAATAAGAAGCCAATAGCTCAAAATCCCTAGGAGGAGTTCGTTAAAGTTCGAGGTGAGTAAAAGTGAAAAACGGCCAAAAATTAGCCTTTGATTCAAAATGGCCGACTTCCTGTGTGTTTTAGGGTATACCCCCAAGAGACTTTTTTTCTAGGTTTGAGGAGCTCTATCAGTGTGCCAAATTTCAGATCTCTACGACTTACGGTTCGGCCTATCTCACTTTAGGGGGCGCTGTAGAGCCGTTTGGCTACGCCCACTGACAACGACATTAAGGAACAAGAATTTCACGCGGGGGACAATTTTGGGTAAAATCTGGTGAGTTTTCATGCATGGCAAAGTCCCCAAATTGCCCCGCAAAGATGCAGCGGAAAAAGAATGAGAAATCCTGCGATTACAATAGGCCCTTGCAGTTTTCCTGCTCGGGCCTAATAAATAGGTATTAAGTTCAGGCTTAAAAAGTACCAGGTCTACAATGGCGCATAAATTGAGGGGTGACTAATTCCACATCCTGGGAGCAGCAACAGCAAAAGAACCATCACCATCCTGCTTGGACCTTGACCTTTGTACTTCTCAGGTGCATTCATTTCAAGACCTAAGTGCCCTCTTGTGTTTGTGTGTGATAGCAGTGTTATAGTGTGGGTTGGTGTCTCCCTCACTGAAAAAACAAGCTTGGTTATCATCACAGGTCTAAGATTTATTCCCAAAAATTATTAAGCACCAAAGAAATAATCGATCAAATATACATTTCGTTTTAAACGTAAGTGTGCAACTCTTCGTTTGGCTGCGCAACGTATTATTTTTACCCACTTATTCAATATTTATAAAAATAAATAAATTAACCAAACCTCTAATCAGTTCTCTCCTATACACAGTTTTAAATGCTTTAATAAATTGATCAAATCAAATGGCTGACTTCACCTTCATCATTTTTGTGTACTGTTTCACCCCTAACCGTGACATGGCAGCTTCATGCTAACCGTGACATGGCAGCTTCATGCTGTTGCTGCAGATTTGACTACTTTTCAGATGGCCATTTTCTGTTGTAGGTTGAGAATGTGGTCTGTGATGAAAAGACCTAAAATCATACCTGATCAGCTCTTAGCAGCAGTGTTAATCCTTTCAGAAGCCGGTGTGTCTTCCCCATTGGTCGGTCAGAGATAAAGAACAGTGTGACGTAAGGATTTTCCTCTTCCATGTGCTTTATTTTACAAGTGAAAAGAACATCCCTGCAGAGCTTTCTGTGGTCGCTTTGAATTTAGATTATTGAGCCATATTCAGCCTGATTCCTCATCTGTTAATAAGCAATGGAAAATATTGACATTATCGCAGGAATAAATGATCTTTCAAATGCACCAGCTGAAACCACGGTTCAGGCTTCATCTGATTAAAGGTGCAGCCACAAACATTGCAACAAGTATGCATGATTAGATATGTCCGAGCTTCAAAAGGACATGTCCGAAGGTGTTGGATCATTATAACAGACAAAATGGAAGAAAATTTGCTGAATCGCTAACCAGTCACTTCAAATATGCCCTTCACCACATACCATAACAGACCGCTTTGGTGCAGCTGTCAGACATTTATCTTGCAGCTTTTTGCACAGACATATATAGGCCAAACAGCAGAAATGTCTTTGGTCCTTTTCTGTAATGTGTTTGCTTTCATAGTCCATCATAGCTCCAAACATATGATACATGTGTGACACAATAACCGTTTAGATCATCAAACTACAGAAATTTAAAAATGGTGATTGTCTAATTGATAGTGTTTTTGTCCAAGAAATTTGTATTAATATTACACCTCTCAGTGGAACTGGAACAAAAACAACCCCTTCTGTTTAGCATTTTTCTGTTTATTAAATCCGGTTTGCTCGAGGTTCAAGAACTGAATCCTGTTAGGAGAACAACCATGCAAATTTGATGAAGAGGATTAAACAGTGTTCTCTGCCAGGTGTCGGTAAAACATTCAGTGATTGGGTTTAGTTTCCAAGAACCTCTTGCTCAAATTGTCTTGCCTTTGCTGCCACCTGCTGGCTGAAAATAGAAAGTCTTTTGCTGCCCTCTGCTTTTGTAAAAGTAGTCGGCATTTCCTTTTACGGATTTTTTAAATTGTTGTGAAAATGTTTATAAATGTATACAGCACATAACTGTGATATGAAAGGAAAACAATACATTGTTTTACAAATTAAAATCTGAAAATTTAAATATGCTTTAAGACCCCTCCCCTACTCTCCTACCCCTAAGTTAAATCCATTGCTGCCAGTTGCCTTCATAAGTAATCTAATTAGTAAACAGAGCCAAATTGTGTGTTATTTAATCTAAGCTATAAATGCAGTTCTCTGAAGGCCACAGACATGTGTTAGAGAACATTAATGAACAAACATCATTAAGACCAAGGACACAGCAGACAGGTTGAGGAGGAAGTTGTGGAGAGGGGAAAGAGGGGTTAGGTTCTAAAACAACATCCCAAGCTGTGAGTATCTCCCAGAGCTCTGTTCAGTCCATCAGCTGAAAATAAAAAGAGTATAGCACAACTGCAAATCTTCCAAAAGATGGCCATCCATGTAACCTGACAAGCTGTGCAAGGAGAGCAGCAATCAGAGAAGCGGCCAAAAGCCCCATAACTCTGGGGGAGCTGCAGAGATCCACAGCACATTGAACAGGTAAAAGCTATGCTCTGGTCTTACGAGACCATTATTGAACTTTTTGGCCTTTGTGCAAAGTGCAATGTATTGGAGAAAACTAACACTGCACATCACCTTGAACACACAGTGAACACACAGTGTGCACGCCTTTTTATTTATAGAGAAACGTGAAAACTATGTGTCATTTTCCTTTAACTTCACTTTTACGTGCTACTTTGTGTTAGTTTGTCACATAAAACCTCCCAAAAATAAAATAAAATTTGTAGTTGCAATGGGACGTAATGTGAAAATAGTTAAAGGAGTGTAAATACCATTAAATAAAGCATTGTTTGTCCTAACTGTCTCTGTCTTTGGTGGGTCAGAAAAGTTTAAATTATCAAGCAAAAACAAACACTGCTGGTTGATATGAATGGTTTGTTAAAGAGCAAATCCTGAAAAGCACATATTTTTAATAAGACATCTGGGGTTTATTTTCTTTACTGTGCATACTTTTTCTCAGCCCATTCAGCTATAGTAAGATGTAAGTGGCAGCGTTTTGTTGCCATGGCTGCAGAATGTGATGGCACCTCTCAGAAAGGCTTTGGCCCCTCAGTGAGAGAATGCCAAGAGTGTGAGCTGTGGGACACTCCCGTCCATGTTAGGATGCTGGTTCCCTATAACTACTGTTGTCTGTTCCTGAATGTAATGTGGTATTTCCGTAGTCTGCTTTTTTAATCTATTTTTGCATAAAATAAAAAAATAAGGGGAATAAATGATAAGTATGGTCCCATTAATAAATGTAAGTGCTATGAAGAAGTATTTGCTCTTTAAACATCGCTTCTGTTTTTCCTTTGGGACACACTTAGCTGTTCCAGATAATCAAACAAATCTTAACATCAGACAGTGACAACAAGAAAAATATAAAATACACTTATCTAATGTTGAATTTATTTATATTCAGCAAAGCCATACAGGTATTTGCCCCATTGTTATATCGTTAATTAACCGTGATTGAGCACATTTTAGGTTCCGTGTACTATCTACACCCGGGCCTGATTACTGTCCTACCTGCAGAATAAAGAAAATAATTTAAATAGAACCCGACTGACTACATGAGGTAGGCTAAATGATCTAAGAAAAATAAAATACACTCCATGTTGCAATGAAAAGAAATTCAAGAACAGATGAGAAACAAAGTCTTTGACATCTGTCGGAAAGGATTAGGAAGCCGTTACTAATGCTGTGAGACCCCATTGAACCATATTGTAAGCCATTATCCACAAAAAGAGAAAACATGAATCTGAAGTGACAATTCTCAGGACTAAAATTAGTCCAGGACCGCAATGCCAACTTATCCAGAAGGCCACAATAAAACTGGAACAACATCTAATTCCCTGCAGGCCTCACCTGCCTCAGTTAAGGTCAAAGTTCATGATTCAACAATAGGAAAGAGAATGGCCAAAATGGCATCAATAGCAGAGTTCCTATACTAAAAACCACTGCTGACCCAAAAGAACAGAAAGGCCCATCTCACATTTACCAAAATACATAATGATGATCCCCAAGACTTTTAGGAAAATATTCAGTGGATTTTGTTTGGAAACTGTGGATCTTGTTATATCCAATTTAACAGAGCATTTCAGAAAAAGAACATCATATCAACACTAAAACATGGTGGTAGTAGTGTAATGGTCTGGCACTGCTTGGCTGCTTCAGAATCTGGATGACTTGTTTGCTGGAACCATGAATTCTGCTCTCTAGCGTGAAATCCTAAAGGGAAATGTTCGGCCATCAGTTTGTGACTTTAAACACAAGCGTACTTCTGCTTTGAGCAGTACAATGATCCAAAGTAAACCTGCATGAGCTTTTTGTAAAAGAGCTTTTTTTATTTACTCCAGCTGTCTTTGTCTGATACATAAGTCTGTTCGATGATTTTAAACATTTGAGTGTGGCAAAAAAAAGCAAAAAACTGAATAAATCTGTAAGGGGGCAAATGCAGCACTTATTCTGGTTAGTATTTAACAAAACCAACAACAAAGCCACTTTAACTGACTTCATTACATTTTGGTGAATTGTATCTGTCTATCTGTAAATGCACAGTCATCTCTTGGTTTTAAGAGTCCACTGTCCTTAAAGGCCTGGTTTGTCTTGTGTGGTTTTGTTCTGTACCAGTATGTCCTCTGATGCATCAGATGATAAAACAGACAGCTACTTCAATATGTTTAAAGGAACAGCAGATAAATCATTCAGTGTCCTCAAGTATCACACATATGGAAACTGTCATGAGGTAATTACTAAACACCCTGTCAGTCACAATTACGAAAACTAATGAAATAAGCATGACATGGACATCTGTAGACTAACTCATGCATGTAAAAATGATCTGTGGTTTTTAGGTTTTCCTGATCAGATAAAGGTCACAGCACTGTTTGGAGCTGCTGCAACATTACCTCTGTGTATTCAAGTTTCTCACTACTCACTTTCATTTCCTGTTTATGAGCTAATTTGTCAACATGTAAACATAACTTACGATAACAAAATCCTTCAAATTCCAGTAACAGTTTGTGAGTCATGAAGTCTTCTCATAATGTACACTACATTATTTCCAACACTGAACGGAGCTGATTGTGGTTTCATTCAGTTCTAAATTAAACCATATATTTTATGTGTTTTTAAACTGAACTGGACAGAACAGTCACCTTGTACATACAGTTTAAGTGAAAGGTTTACACACTAAAATTGGCATGGTTGTCTTATAACTTTTGTATTTTTAAACTGTTCCTTTTACAGAGTTTTATGATCAGATAATGAACAATGCCAATGAAAGTAATAATCAAGGTTTAAAAGAAGAGGTTTACATTTATTGTGGATTTTCTTCTAATCAGCAAAAATATACATAAAGGCTCAAATTTATATATACACTGCTCAAAAATAAAGGGAACACTCAAATAACACATCCTAGATCTGAATGAATGAAATATTCTCATTCAATACTTTGTTCTGTACAAAGCTGAATGTGCTGACAACCAAAAATCACACAAAAATCATCAATGGAAATCAAATTTATTAACCAATGGAGGCCTGGATTTGGAGTCACACACAAAAATTAAAGTGGAAAAACACACTACAGGACTGATTCCAACTTTGATGTAATTTCCTTACAACAAGTCAAAAAGAGGCTCAGTATGTGTGTGGCCCCCACGTGCCTGTATGACCTCCCTACAGACAACCCTGGGCATGCTTCTGATGAGACGGTGGATGGTCTCCTGAGGGGTTTTCTCCCAGACCTGGACTAAAGCATCCACAAACTCCTGGACAGTCTACTGGTGGGAAGGACGTGACGTTGGTGGATGGAGCGAGACATGATGTCCTAGATGTTGCTTCAATCGGATTCAGGTTTGGGGAACGGCGCGGGGCCAGTCCATAGCTTCAATGTCTTCATCTTGCAAGAACTGCTGACAGGACACCAGCCACATGAGGTCTAGCAATGTCCTGCATTAGGGGGAACCAGGGCCAACCACACCAGCATATGTCTCACAAGGGTCTGAGGATCTCATCTTGGTACCTAATGGCAGTCAGGCTACCTCTGGGGCCCATGGAGGGCCGTGCGGCCCTCAAAAAGAACCCCACACCATTACTGACCCCATGCCAAACTGGTCATGCTGAAGGATGTTGCAGGCAGCAGATCGCTCACCACAGTGTTTGACTCTGTCACGTCTGTCCCATGTGCTCAGTGTGAACCTGCTTTCATCTGTGAAGAGAAAGGGCTCCAGTGGCGAATTTGCCCATCCTGGGGTTCTCTGGCAAGTGCCAAGCGCCCAAACGGTGTTGGGTTTGGGGAGCAAAACCCCCCCTTTGTGGACGTCGGCCCCTCATACCATCCTCATGGTTTTGGTTCTAACCGTTTGTGCAGACAAGCATATTTGTGGCCGCTGGAGGGATTTTTCAGGGGTCTGTCAGTTCTTCTCCTGTTCCTCCTTGCAAAAGGTGGAGGTAGCGGTCCTGCTGCTGGGTTTTTGCCCCCCTACAGCCTCCTCCACGTCTCCTGGTGTACTGGCCTGTCTCCTGGTAGCGCCCCCCAGGCTCTGGACGCTACGCTGACAGACACAGCAAACCTTCTCGCCACAGCTTGCATTGATGTGCCCTCCTGGATGAGCTGCACTACCTGAGCCAACTTGTGTTGTTTTTAGAGTCCGTCTCATGCTACAAACAGTGTGAAAGCGCCACCAAAATTAAAAGTGACCAAAACCAGCCAGAAAAACATAGGTAGGGGAAGTGGTCTGTGGTCCCCACCTGCAGAACCACTCCTTTATTGAGTGTCTTGCTAATCGCCAAAGATTTCCCCCTGTTCTCTTTTCCATTTGCACAACAGCATGTGAAATTGATTGTCAATCAGTGTTGCTTCCTAAGTGGACAGTTTGATTTCACAGAAGTTTGAACTACTTGGAGTTATATTGTGTTGTTTAAGTGTTCCCTTTATTTTTTTTGAGCAGTGTATATATAGACCCCTAGAAGTATTTTGATAAATGTCCCTACCAAGCTGTAGATAATCCACACACTTTTGCAGCCATCAACAAGTACCTGGCAAACTTCCGGAAGGATATTTTGACCACCCCTTGTGGCAAAAACGGTACAGGTCATTTGAATTTGTTGTTTTCCCAATGACGACTTGGCTCCTAACATAGTTTATACATCTTTAATGTGTTGGGTCAAGACAGTTCTAGAAGCTTAATCTCGGTCTGCCATATACATTCCAAACCAGTTTGGATTGTTTTGGGAATAATTGTCCTGTTGGAACACCCATCTGTGTCCAAATTTCAACCATCAGCTGTTGATTTCAGGTGAGGTTGAAAAATTTGGAGGTAGTCCTCCTTCTTCTTTATTCCATCCAGTTTGTGCAATGCACCAGGACCAACAGCAGCAAAACAGAACCTCAGCATGATGCTACCACCACCATGCCTAACAATTGGTACAGCAACTGGTAAATCAATTTTATTTTGAAGGCCTCTTACTGACTCCTTCAAACATTATTCACATTATCATGGCCAGACAGCTGAGTCTTTTACTTGTCTGACCATAAGACTTTTCTCCAGAAGGCCTATGACTTGTCTGCATGGACAGCTGCAGATTTCTGTTGACCTTAAACATGTCGGTGTCTGAGCTTCTTTCTTGGTCTTCCAGACGTTTTCAGATCATGTCAGCTCTGACCTCTTGAGGTTGCTGTGTTTTCCTGAACATTTTTCTTTATTCTGATGGCGACAGTTTGGGTCAGGTTTTAACAGGATAATCTTCTGAAAATCTAATCAAAACTGATTTGGATTAAAGAGATTAGGCTTTTAAAATTACCTAGCCACACCCCTGACTTCAACCCAATTGAAAAGCTGTGGATTGTGCTAGAAAACCAACCAGTTTAAATATAATAAGAAAATTCAGCCAAGACAAGAGATCATATATATCGAGCCAGAATAATTTGACGGCTACAAACATCTCATGATCGAAGCAGCACTTCTTAGTGTATGTGTATATTTGAGCTTGTATTTGAAAATGTGTGGATTAAAGTAAATCCACATTACATTCAAACCTGTGCACCCAATTCTTGATTTTGAAAATTCATCAAAGTAGCTTGTTGTATAATCATTCCAACATGAAGTGAATGGTTCAGAATAATAATTAAAAAAACTAATTGATGAAATTCATTAAATATATGAAAAGTGTTTGTAAAAGTTTCACCAGAACTGTATTGCCTTTCATTCTGTGCCATGAATCAAACCTTTTTAGGAATTTCTGTACTTCTGCTTGCTGAAAACCACTGCCTATTGTTTAATCTGTTCATCGTTAAATCAATACTTTTAAGCACCCTCTGGCCTTCTTTTCCACCTCCTTTTCATAAAAAATTAACAGGAAAGATGACAATAAAAGGTTTTGAAAATCCATCCTCTCTAAGCACTCTTAGTATATTCTATCCAGCTGCTTATCCTAAATCAGATTATGCTGAAACCCCAGCTAATGGCAACACTATGGAAAAGACTTAAGCCAATCTGATCCAAGATCTGTGGCAGGGCCTTCCTTGCAAAGCGCCGCTAGAGACATGATTGGAAAGAATGAACTGGAGCAAAAAAAATGGAAGGGTCATAACTCCACCCCCTGCCCATGCCCTCGTCCAATCGCTGTTCTGCACCCACAGCGATCTGTGCCTCTATTGCTCCAGAGCAGTATGAGTTCCGCCAATCAGCTCGCGACTCCGTTGCTTACGTCACAAACAAGCCAGTTCCCTCCAGCAGCAGCGAAGCTTCATTTTCTGATCTGCTTTTGTGCTAAAATGGAGGCTGGCCTCTTGGCCTGAGTGGATCGCCTTCCTGGTTGGGCTTTAGATGTTGACATGCAATAAATCTGGAGACAGGATGGTTATGGATGCACCCAATTCCAACGGGCCTTTCCAGCCGGTGGCTCTAATGCACTTCAGAGGTATGTGAAGAGAAATGATTCTTCCTGTATTGTCCCGGGGAATTGGGAGCTGTGTGTTGCTGTGTTCCTGCTCCACTGGAAACCGCTTGGCTAGTCAGCGTTCGGCCGTTGGAGATGGGATCGCCATGTCTTCGTTTTGGAGAGGAAGCCTGTTGTGTCTGAGCAGAACGGAGGGAGGGTAGCCCAGGCATTTGTGGGAATCTGTAAGAGACTGTCGCTGTATAAAAATCTGCTTTACTAGCTAGCTGCTCGCTGCCCATCCCCCCGCCAAGCAAGTGATGTCAAAGGAAGTGAGGTCATAGCCAAGGGAAGAGTCTCTTTCCTTAGTTTTTACTGGGTTTTTAATGCTATACGTGTGTTTTTATTTTTATTTTTGTGCAGTTATTTATTGTTTTAGAATAAAAAATCGAAAGAAATAATGTGGTTTACCCTCCTCTCCGCAGCCTTACTCAGCCCAGCATTCATGTCACACTCCAGTTAATCTCGGCACAAATTGGTCATAGTGTGTAGGCTGAGGACAGCCGCTTCTCTGCAAAAGCAGCACTGCACCCTCCTCTCCTTCTCGGCGTCGGGGTGGCGTGTTTTCTGAAAAATACACAGAAGAAATTTCAGGACATATTTAGCTGTATTAACCTTCCTGTGGGTTGAGTATTTCCCAGCAGTCTGAGAGTGCAGATTAAACCATCTGACTGGGTGCACATTGTGCTCTGTCACATCTGAAAGGCCCAGTCTGTTACCACTGTACTTGGGTGCAGCCCAGTGTTAGATGAGTCCGTAGGCAGTTATTGATTTCACTCCATTGAACCATAGAGGCAACTGCCTTGAATGATGGCTCTGTTAGGGAACAATCACTCTCCCTGCATCACTCTGCTAGTTTGGCTCCCAGTTCCACCAAACGTTTTGTGTCCCGACCCAGTCCAGTTTCATGTTCTCTAACCCGTGCCATATTTTTACGTACTAGTACTCTTGTTTTTGTTAACTCGTTATTATACTTTTGGCAGAACTGTGTGTGTGGGTTCAGGTCAAAATAGTTTGACTAGAAATGCACTGATCAGTTTTTCCTGGACAATACTGGATACCAATTTTTGTGACTTGTTGATTAGGAATATGAGAGATTTTTTTCTCTTTTCCTTAAAATGCATCACCATACAACACATTTGACACTTTAGCATACAAAATTTTATCACTAGATAAACCAGGTTGCCCTTTTTTTGTTTTAAATGTCAAAATACTTCCACATGTGTGCTAAAGCTCATGTCACACCACGTATCCGTCACATTTACATCATTGCTACAGAATCTGTACAACCGTGACTCAAATAAATATCTCATGCTATGCTACCCAGATGCTTCTATCAACTTGTGATTCAGGATGTTTAAATCTTTTTATTTTTTAATTTTTATTAAATGGCACGGGGCCATACCCGGTCATGATCCGGTAGAACACTGTGAATTCCACACTATTGATCATATTGCAGATGGACTATTTAGAATGCAAAAGCAAAACACATGAAGGAGGCCACAGGACACCAATTAAATGTGTAGAATTAATTCAGTCATTGAGTTAATGTTCCCTTGATCAGCTCTAACTGGTTATCAGCAGATCAAATCTGCAACAAACATCAAGCTCTTATTTATTTTAGACCTGTTCAGGCCTGGTGTTAACATGCATCCTGGCTGATTCAGATGTAAGTAAACAAGCCTAACAGCGACCATTCGCGTCCAGCATTAAAATCCATCCTAAGTGATCATGGTTTCCCTCTTTACATGCTAATAAACACGGTATCGCTTCATTTAGTGGTATGTCAACATCATAGGCCTTCTGATATTTTTGTAACATCTCAGATAAATTCAGTCTATATTTTTGTTCAGATATGAAGATGGCTGAAATGTCACATTTTTTCCTTATTTTGGCTAGAAAACCTATTTATGTAGCTCAACAGACACAGCAATAGGAAAAAGTAAAGAATGCGTAAGAATGCGTAAGGGCTAACCTGTAAAACACTTGATTGCCGACAGCCAATCACCAGCTGCTTCTCTATTGTGGACATTGCACTGCATAAAATTAGTTAGAAATTGTGAGAATTTTAGTTTATGTGCAATGATAGTCGTATTTTTACTCAAAGTCACGTTGTTGTGATAATCTTGCGTTACACTTATATTCCTAACATCTGATTGACACCAAACATTTTACAATTTGGTTATCAGACCTCGTAAAGTCGGTGTCAAACAGAAAATCAGTATTGATCAGAAAAAGCCTGATTGGTGCAGCTCTACCCTTTCAGAGTCATGTTACCCGCAGATCGATACATATGCCAAATTGTAACATCTGCTGTACCATCTTCTTCTTAACAAGGAGAATACCGAGAATAACAAGACGTTTAGTAAAACCATTGAGTTACATAGGTCGGTCTTTAGAATATTCCCTTAAATGACTGTTTAATTGATTTAAATCAGCTGAAAACAGTGTCAGATTATATTTTATTTAATGCCTTAGGAAGCCAGTAATCACTGGGTGGTCCTTCACTGTGAGTCTGGTCGGCTTGCATTCAGACTGCTGAACCAGTGCAGAGAAGTGTCCTAAACCACCTCCTAAAGTGCTGTAAGGGAAACTGTTTTCAGGGTGTTCTGAGTTCCTTCACACCTGTATTTAGGACTTTCCGGATATGATCCGAACACCTAGAGCGGATTCTAGTGCCAGGTGTGGACGGGGTCTTTGTTCTGACTTCGGACAGGCAGGGCAAATTTATTTAAAGGGCACCGTTAATACAAGGCAATCCAACGTGCTTGACAGGAAATCAGAGGAAAGTGAGCTCAGAGTGCCAAAAAGTCATTGCATTAAAAAAAGCAAATGTTAAAATGCAATTTGAATCTTGAATCTCATGCTTTAATTGCTCCTCAGTGATCCGGGAACCATTCATTAGTGAGATGCCTTGATTAAAATCTGCAAAAGACACTAATGTTTTCAGTAATGACTTAAAGGAGCCAACAGTTTCCGTACATCTCATGCTTTCTGGGAGTAACAAAAACGAATGTTGCAACCATTAAGAAAAAAAATCAGGATTTACCAAAAAGTCTGATGAGTGCATCTGTGTATAACATTCTTTCAGCTATGTTGTTATAATATTGAGACAAAACACCCAACAGATTTATAATAGGTTCTCTGAAGGTTTTTAATATTTGCTGCAGGTTTTCTTTCTTTTTTGGTGAAGATTTATAAAACATATTTTATTGTTCCGTCTCACAATAACTAGTGGCACTTATCAGTGTGTAATAATGATACATAACTATTTCCAGGGTTTCTACACAGTATTAACAAATCTGAAAAAGAATCAAATTAGATTTTCTTTAATTCTCTGTAACTCTGAGAAAAATGCTTCCAGAGTTTATTCCTTGACCTAAAGGGTTATGGTCTAGAATGTTTTTGATTAATTTATTTTTAAAATACGTCCTTTGTTTATTACTTGGGTTTTTGTCAAACTCTTTGATTTTGAGTCACTGGTCAAACCCAAAGACAAATGAAAACTAGGGGTGCACCGATTGATCGGCCGATACTTACATGTGAAACCGATCTTATCCGGCCATCTTATCTACTTGTATAACCTATTGTGCAAGTTTAGTTTCTTTTTAAAATGTGAAAAATGACAGACTAAAGGTACTGCGATACTCTAAACATTTCATTTATTTTTGAGAGCACCAACTCATGCAGTTAAATCAAGTTTGTATTGTTTCACGGGTATTGTTCAATGTTTTCAAAGAAAAAGATTGGAACCTCGAAGTTGTATTGTGACCTTTTAACACCTGACAGTGTCGGTTATATAAAAAAAAAAATCAGTATCGGCCAAAATCGGCAGGTCAGGCTTTTTAAAGATTGGTGATCGGCAAGAAAACTGTAATCAGTGCACCACTAATGAACACCATAAAAAATCTGAAAGGAGCCATTTTACAGATAAATTTTGGCCTCTAGACCCTCTCGGATGAAACTGGATCCCTGGTTCTTTAACTACGTTTCCTCGTGATGCGCATACATGGCTTGTATGATGTGCATGTATGTGCACCAGTCGCTCCCTAAATGTGATGGTCATCAGTAGGGATGCACGATATATTGGCATCAACATCGGTATCGGCCGATATTTGTAATTTCTTAACATATCTGTATCGGTCTGATAAGTAAATCCGGGCCGATTTTAATAACCAGTATTCATTTTTTATGTTTTTGCTGTTTGTGTATGTGTTTCATGAGAGGTAGGGGTGGCGGTATATCAGTGCATCCCTAGTCCTCAGCTTTGGGTTGAGATTTTAGCTTCCAGTTCATTTGAAAATGAATTGGGGATTTTCTGTTAAACATGCAAGCAAGCTGGTTGCACACAGGCTTTTAAATCTGTAACACACTGTCTCTCAACAAGGCTATAAATAGTAGGTTGTCAATCCTGGCATTGATTTTGAACGTACTGTTGAAAAAGCAGGTTGCCAAACCAGTCCCAGCTCCAGGCCATCAGCTGTTCTCTTCACCCATTTAAAGAGTAAAACCAACCAAAGACTGGTCCCAGTGTGACTCCGCTTATTTATTCTCTTTGTTTTAAACTAAGATGATTCACATAAATCTCTGTTTTGCTCTCATATTGATGGTGTGTCTGAGGGACAGAAAAGGTCTGTGCAGGACTGTTTCCCACCTGAGGCTTGTATGAATTACATTAATAGAAGTCACATTGTGGCAAACATCAATTTCGGGATCAGAACACAGGCTCTTTATCTGTTGCACAACAACCCGCAGGGTATTTTCAGAGAGTACAGAAAGTTTGTAACACAAGGAGACAGGCTTATGTAACAGGAGCAACTTAAGTCCTGACACTGCCAGAGGAGCGAGGCATGACGCCACATTCCTGTCCCTCCTCAGCCAGGACACATTATAGGCTGTTGCATGTGGTATCTCTGACCCTGCACTAAAAGCATTTTAGCTGATGTAACCCTGTCTTTCTGAAGAATCCATTGTGGAAAACAGTTCTTAGCTGTTTTTCACCAGATGATGCCAACAATGAAAATAAATATGACAGATGAAGTACCTTTGTACACACATGGCGGCTCACAAGCTTGCAGCCCTCTGTGGCATTCTGTTACTGTCATTAGGATAAAGTGGCTAACCCAAGACTGACTCTGCAGAAGTGGATGTTCTTGTCTGAGCCAAATCTCCATCATGTCTGAAAAGGAGGCTTCTCTGCTTACCTAGAATCTGCTAGGTTGTAGGAATGCTGTGCACCAAGTCTGTGTGTGCATTTTTCTTTGCGCTCTGCCTTAGGCTTTGACACTACATGTATATTCACATAATGAGGGCAGGAACGAATGTGTTCGCCTGCATGTTTTTTCCTTCTGAAGCTGCATTCACACCCGCTACACCGTGTATCCAGCCTTTCAATTGCAGAGCTCCCAAAGTGGCACCATGTTTAGCCTTTTCTACTGCTTCTAAACGCAATATTTTGGTAATCTGCAGTTGATTGGATGCAAATGTTTGGGCATGTTATCAGTTTGGGTATTTATGTTCGTTT
Organism: Crenichthys baileyi; assembly: GCA_036173005.1. Classification (NCBI taxonomy): domain Eukaryota; kingdom Metazoa; phylum Chordata; class Actinopteri; order Cyprinodontiformes; family Goodeidae; genus Crenichthys; species Crenichthys baileyi. The sequence goes on along the minus strand of JAHHUM010002928.1, from coordinate 457,863 downwards.
CCTGTGGAGTTGAATTCATAAATCCTGATGTGTTGCATCTTCTAATTTGTTTACGGTGACATTTGTATGCACTGTACTAACAGGGAACAGTACAGTCAATAGGAAATCTGAGGAAACTTTTTACTATCCAATGCCCAGGCTGCAAAACATTAGGAAAATATGCAATTTTGGAAAATTGCACCAATGAATTCTTTGGCGATTAACCAACATTTCCAGAATCTTTCATTTTCTTCATCATCATCATCACAAAGTTCTCTCTTTAGCATCTCAGTCACTAAATGCTTTATCAGGTGTGGCTGTTGATGGATGGAGAACCTCCATCCAAAAGGTCAAATATATAATTGTCATGAAAGTATGAATGGTACACCCTGCAATGACCCCATGTGCTTTAGGAGCTCCATGAGCTTCATGAGGTGGTCACCTGAAATGGTTTTCCAAAGAGTCTTGAAAGAACTTCTCAGAGCTACATAATCCCATATGTGTTCATGTACTTCTACTTTCGCCATATGTACCAGGAGTAGGAGAGTTAGCTTTTAAAAAACGCAGATATCCTTCCATGCTTTCCAGGGTTTAGTGGCATGTTTTTCAGTGTGCTGTCTGTCGGGAGAGCGTGTTCACCTGCAACTCTGCGTCGGTGACACAGAGTATGAGGAGTGTGTTTTCGTCCGGGGGGGGGGTGTTTGTTGGCGGGCCCCCCTTCTTGGGTAATGGTACGGGAAACGCTGCAACGTTTGTATGAATTGTAGCCTCAGCTTCCTGTTCTTAAATGACAGGAGTGGCCTTCTGCTTCTAGGTTCCAGATGTTTTGTTTTCTGAATGAGAATTCTTCATACTATTGTTGTAACAAGAGAATATTTCAGCCGCTGTTGCCTTTTTGTTATCTCAAAACAGTCTGTCCGTTCTCCTGATATCAGCAAGGTATTTTTGTCCACTAAACTGCCAGTCTCTATACATTTTCTTTCTTTTTGGACCATTCCCTGTTAACCCCAGAGATGTTTGTGTGTGAAAATCCCGGTAGACCAGCCCGTCAGGCACCAACAGCCATGTCACATTCAAAGTAATTTCAATCCGCTTTCATTCCCATTCTGAAGCTTGCTTTGAACTTCAGCAAACCATCTGTACCACGTCTAGATGCCTACATGCATTCATTTGCTGCCACTGGCTGATTTGTCATTTGTGCTGACAGCCGGTTGACCTGAGATGCTTAATGAAAAGAATCTTATGTCTATATTGACAGGGCAAGTTGTGAGTTTGCAGAAATTGTAATGAATAAAGACCAATCCTGAAAACTTTGCATCAGCGTGACCTCATGACCCATGTGGGGCTACATGAAGAGTTATTGAAGCCAACTTTGCCAGTGAGTATTTTTTTTAAAAGAGCTCAATGTTCTGTGCAGAAATAATGCAGCTTTTCGGTTAGAGGCTCGTTCCAGAGAGTAACACAGAATGTAGGAAGGTTTTCTAGTGTCTGAGTCCAGTTTTCTCCTTGCTGTTGGGAAAATGGGTTTCTTGGCTCCAAAGCTTCTAATTGTTAATATATTATTGGGGATGTTTTCAGCTACATCGATATGATGGTGTTGGCGATGCAGAAGTGTAGGCATATTTTCTAATCTGGAACAAACATACGACCAAGAGCAGTGTTTCTCCACCCTGGTCCACAGGGCCCACAGTCCTTCATGTTTTAGATGTGTCTCTGCCACCAGCACACCTGGCTTCATATTCTGTTTATGTTTAATATGGTTATAAACTCACAATGGAGTTTACAAACATATCTGGGTTTCTGTTGCAATTCAGACAATATTTACAAATTAAATTAGATGCTTGCAAAACCTTTTTCTAGCTGTTTGACATTTAATCAGACTAAACTTTTCTTGTTTTAGGATTACCAAAAATATCTGTATTTGCTGTATTCCCCCCCAAAAAAAAGATTTTCTTCAAAGTCAAAAGTTTGCATACATTACCTTAGTATTTGGTAGAATTGCCGTTTAAACTGTATTACTTGCATAAAATGTTTTAGGTATCCCTTCCCAAGCTTCTCACAATGGTTTGCAGGAATTTTGGCCCATTCCTCCCGACAGAACCGGTGTAACTGAGTCAGGTCTGTTTCTCAGCCCATGTCAGTACAGGACTTGTTTCTCTCTGGATGATGGCACACCTTTGTCAGCATCGTCAGAGTCTTTTCCTTTTGTTCTGGGCTTGATACGCACATTTTGCACTAAAACCCGCTCATCTCTGGAACACAGAACCAGTCTCCTTCCTGAACAGATAGCTGGACATTCCCAAGGTATTTATACTTGCATATAGTTGTGTGAACAGATGAACTAGGCACCTTCGGGCTTTTGGAAATTGTACCCAAGGATGAAGCAGACTTGTGGAGGTTTTCTCATGATGTCACACAAGGAAACATAGTATTGACAGTTTTGCTGACAAGGCACATTCCCAGCTGTAGAGGTGATCCAAAGCCTTGTCATAAGGCTCCTCCTCACGTATGTAAGCAGGCAGTGAGGGTTAACGCCCAGCACCCTGATCTTCATCAGATGTACAAACAGCTGTGACTGTAAGGAAAGCATTTAGAACAAAGCGTGTTCATGTGTTAGAATGACCTAGTCAAAGTCCAGAAGTAAGGCCACGTCCCCTGTAAAAATGAAATCACACAAAGCCAGAGGAGCCGTAATGGGAGTTATAATAGGAAAATACTATAAAATGGTTGTCATTGTAGGGCGTGGTGGCGGCGGTGCAGGTAAAACCCCTGACCCATCTTCAGAGGCCTTAGTCATAGATGCAGGCTGTCACGGGTTCGAGTCCCAGTCTTCCCTCTCTACCTCTATCCTTTTTCTGTCAGCTCACTGTAAAAAAAAAAGACAATAAAGGCGTCTAGTGCTGCTAAAAACATTTTTAAAAAGAGTTGTCAATGTGTTGTTCTTGCACTTATATCATTAGTTATTTTATTTTGAAATGTCAATAATCTGTCTGTCAACATCATCAATCGGTGATAGTCATTGGTTAATGAAGTGTCACTGTGAAACTATATTGGCCATAGTCATTTAAACACCCAAAATGGGGTTAAGAGTTCAAGTACAGCTAGCTACGCTGAGGTGTGTTGGGCTGAAGGCCTTTGCTGTTGAGCTTTGACTTGAAGCTGGTCCGGAGCTAAAATCGTGGATTGTCCCAAAGGATGACTCCAAAGCTCGTTGCAAGCATTCCTTCCATCCATCCATCGTTTATACCCGCTTGTCTGTGCAGGGTTGCAGGGGAGCAGGTTCGTTGCAGGTATTGCAATACAGAAATCTGTGTGCAAGGTTTGAAAGAACGTGACGCCACAGTAATAATCAACCTCACACAGTGTGTGTGTAATTTTATAGTAAGTTGGATTTACAGTTCATGTTGGTATTGGATCTTTGTTTTAGTGCAGTTGTTTCTTTTGACTTGTTCATTATTTGATTTGGGTTGGTTTTATTGAACTGGGTCGGTCTTACGTTGTTTGGGTTGGAAGCTGTCAGTCAGATCTGGCAACCCTGAACCATTTATCTGATATACAGAAAGAGATTCATTGAAGAACATCCTAATTGTTCTTGCAAACATTTTAAACTTTGATGTATTTGATTGACAGAAAATTTAAAAGTTCCAATTTTTAAAATTTTTTTTATTTTGCTAAATAACCAACAGATCGCAGCTCAGATGAATGGCAGAATCAGATAACTGATTGTTTTTCTGAGGTTATAGACAGACGGGCAGATTTTTAGCTGAGCAGTGATGTCATAATACTGTCTGTTCTGCACTATTAATGCAGTTTCAATGTGCAGCCTGGTTTTTTTTATGATTTGTTTTAAAAGTTGTTATTTAACGGGTCTGTGAACACCTGGTCCTGTTTTTTATCCACGGCCTGTTTTAGCCTGCTGATGTTTCTGCTAGCAGAACACTATATATGAAAACGGACCAACCCATTATCGGAGAGGGCTCCTCGCTGGAGTGAAGAGAAACATCAGTGTTGTCACATAACTAGATAATGATAGTGTAACGGTGTGTTATTACTGCACCACATGAGCAGCCGGGTAGGAATTTAGCATGGCCTGAGTAGACGTTTCCTCCTGCTGTTGTCCTGTGTCTAGTGTTCTGCAGACAGTGACTGTTCAAAGGCCAATGAGTGTTTAAAATGGAATTAAAGGTCAGTGATATCAGGGTCCTAGAAAAAAAAACACCCTTTTTTCTCTAGCAATCACCTCTCTTGTTATGTTTCTGCTCTGCTAAGACCTTCCCAGCTTCACAGGTCATGCGTTTATTCTTCTACTTTCCTTCTCAGGCATCATCATTTTGAAGTTGCCACATCTTTCTTTCAGTTTTCCACCTTGCCATTTTTTTTAAACAGTTCAGTCACCCCAGACTTTTTCCTGTGAACTCCTCACTGTTTAGGGGTTCTCTTCCTTCTCAGCTGCAGAGGGATGCCTTCAGCCCTCACTGTTCTTCTGTCTTCATTTAGATGTGGCCCCTGCAGAGCAGGAGAAGCTCTTCATCCAGAAGCTGCGGCAGTGCTGCGTTCTCTTCGACTTCCTCTGTGACCCATTGAGTGACCTGAAATGGAAGGAGGTGAAGCGGGCGGCCCTGAGCGAGATGGTCGAGTACATCACCCACAACAGGAACGTCATCACGGAGCCCATCTACCCGGAGGTGGTGCACATGGTCAGTAGGGTGGGGTTGGTGGTGAGTTTGCTGTTAATGGTGAGGGATCAGAACATGAACATACTGTGGCTGCAGGACAGTGTCCGCAGGAGTTGAGAGAATTGATGCTTGTTAGTTTTTGTGCCTTTTCTAGACTATACATGTCAGCTTTAAAGATTTTTCCCACACTGAAATTTGCAGAAATGTGATTTAATTTTTAAGAGATGCATCAATCAGAATCCTTTGGCTGGTTTCCGATCTCTTTGAGCTGTCGGTACCAATTGTAGCTGAATCCAGTTTCCGTTTATAACGAAAGAACAACAGCGTCTAAAACATTTAGTTGTAACCTTTCTGCTGTGAGCGCTGAGTATGTCTTTATAGAGGCAGAGCTGTCGCAGTAAAATGGGCTTTACTGTTATTTTTCAAACAAAGACAGCAATTACAGGGTTTAGCATCTTATATTGGCGATTAGCATGGCTAGCATCGCCAAAACAGAAGCCTCAATGTGCTTTCCACTGAATATAAACATTTCTTCTGTTTTTCTTTTTAAATATTTCAAATGATATAATATCAGACACGTTTAACCCAAGGAAATAAGAAATGCAGTTGTCAAATGTTGATTTCATTTATCAAAGTGAAAAAGGCTCTCTGAACCATCCTGGCCCTATGTTTGAAAAGTAATTGCCCTCTTAATCGAACAACTGCCTGTCTTGCTGCTGCCTTGGCAGCAAAAACAGCCGTCAAGCTTTCTGACTGGCGAAGAGATTTTACATCACTATGGAGGAATTTCGACCCACTCTGCTTTGCAGAACTGTTTCGATTCAGACAAATTGGAGGGTTTTCCAGCATTAAATAGCCTGTTTAAAGTCATGCCACAGGATTCCAATTGGGTTTAAGTCCAGACTTTAACTTGGCCACTCCATAACTACCCTTTTATTTAATCCATTGTGATCCTTTGAGAAGAAAATTCAGACGTTGTCCTGGTCCTCAAGCCAAAGCACCCTGTCACATGTCTATCATATACCCTGATGTGTGACAGCAGATGTAACGGGACGCTTGCCTACTGAAAAGGTCCACTGTTGTCTTGTAGATCATCAAGATGGTTTTTTAGCAAATATCAGGTGGGCCTTTGTGGTTTCGGCCTTGGAACTGTCTCACGGATGCGATTTTTGCCCTGTTTCTTTTTTTATAGTTTCTTATTATCCTAAACTCTGACCTTAACTGAGGCAAGTAAGGCCAGCAGAGGTTTAAAGTCTTTGGTTCTTGTGTGACTTCACAGAATGCAATCCAACCAGTTTCAAGTTGCACAACGTGGAGGGAAACGTAGTAGCACTGTGCGTTCTTCGTCGCCATACTTTTTGTTTCTGTCGTCTGCAGCTTTGGCCCGCCCATGGGTAACAGTGTCCAAGTTGAACTGTGATTCACACTCTGGAAGCGCAACACCGATTCGAAATCACGTTCATGAACTGGAAAAGGCTCCGAACCGCGTTGGTGGAAAAAGGGTACTTGTGTTTCGCTGGATTCCCGAAGTTTCAGAAATGTTTTACACTTTTAGCCTGCTTCATGTTGTCAGACAGGTTCTTTTTAAACGACTTATTGGTTCTACATGTTTGGCAGTAATCAGGCAAGCTGGGTTGTTTTTCATAGCCTGTTTGCATTTTTTTTTATGAAATAATCATTGAAACTGTGTTTTGTATTAACGCAGGTTGTTTCTGTCTAATAACTAAAAATTACTTTAACTGATTGGAGCCAAAACGGAAGAAGTCTTGTTTCACAGCACTGTAGATCCTTCAGTTAACTCTGAGGCTGCCAACATTTGAATCACTTTCATGTCTTTTTTCCCTCAAACTGAACCAGTGTCTGGTTATTATTGTACCGTCTTTTCTTCAGAATTACCCAGTCATCTTCACAGTTCGTAATGGCAGCACTACAGCCTACCTTGTAGCTTATCTTTTCAAACAAGGCTCTTAGTGTCTTGGTAGGCCACCTGCATTGTCCTGTGATCTGTGCTGCAGAAACAGCAGCTCACAGGGGAGTCAGTTGACATGGAGAGAGACCAGAAACACAAGACTCTTAATTTATTGGGGGGCAAAGCCTTGGAGGGTGGTTGTAAGACCAAGCTTAACTTAAGAAAGGTTAACTTTTGCCATTTTCTTTTCTCAGAACAAACAAGTCTGAAGTCGCACTTACAGCTAAATAATGAACACCCCTGAAGGGACTACACAGAACATTCATGGCTTTACTTTGATTTATCTTCTTTCAGTTTGCTGTGAATATGTTCAGGACATTGCCTCCATCCTCCAACCCAACCGGAGCGGAGTTTGACCCCGAGGAGGATGAGCCGACACTCGAAGCTGCCTGGCCCCACCTGCAGGTCGATATTTATTTACCAACTCAGCCATCTTTAAAAGTTTAAAGTGAAGTTATTTTTTAACCTAAATCTGCGTCGGTGAATGGCTGCAATCTGTAGTTTGTTATTCAACCTCATGCTTGTCTGCTTCTTCTTTTTTTTTTTTACTGTTTTTCCAGTTTTTTATTGCTTGTTTCTGTTTTTTCTTTTTTTTGCAGCTTGTCTATGAATTTTTTCTTAGGTTTTTAGAATCTCCTGACTTCCAGCCAAACATAGCGAAGAAATATATTGACCAGAAATTTGTTATGCAGGTAAACCCCAACATTTCTGTTAGAGGAAACAGGATGCACATTAGTTCAAATAAAATACAAGGTGTACTTTTCTTGCTCTGCAGCTCTTAGAACTATTTGACAGCGAGGATCCCAGAGAGAGGGACTTCCTGAAGACCACTCTCCACAGGATCTATGGAAAATTTCTGGGGCTGCGGGCGTACATCAGAAAACAGATCAATAACATTTTCTATAGGTCAGTGTCGGTCTCCTGTTGCTCCACTCTTTAACACACTCATCTAATGTTAACCTGCCAGCATCTGAATTAGTTGTTTGGGTCGGCATAACTAACTTGGACTGAGCGAGGCTGCCCTTTATTTTTGCAGGTTTATCTATGAAACTGAGCACCATAATGGTATAGCTGAACTACTGGAAATACTTGGAAGGTAAGGCCCTGAGCTGCAGGTACATTTCAATGAATTATGGAAACGCTGATTTATTTCAGTTATTGAATCTTATAAATATTCATTTCTGTTCTGTTTATTTCTTTTCATTTCGTGATTATGGCTTATAGCTAAGGAAAACCCAGGTTTCAGTTTCTCAGAAAGTTAGAATGTTACATTAGACGAATAAAAAAAAAAAAAGTATTTATTTTTCATACAGAAATATGGACCTGCTGGACATTATGTCCATGGTACTGTGCAGTATCTGCACTCAGTACTTGGTCTGGGCTCCTGTAGCAAGAACTACTGCATCAATGCAGCATGGCATGGAGGAGATCAGCCTGTGGTTCTGCTGAGGTGTTCAGGAAGCCCAGGTTGCTTTAGTAGCGCCCTTCAGCTCGTCTGCATTATTGGTTCTGGCGGCTCCCATCTTCTTGACAATACGTCATAGGTTCTCTTTGGGGTTCAGGTCAGGGCTCTTTGCTGGCCAGTCCAGCACAGTGTTACAACAGTGGTTAAAGCAGGGATTGGTACTTTTAGCAGTGTGGGCAGGTACCAAGTCCTGCTGGGAAATGCAATCAGAATCTCCCATTAAGTTTGTCAGCAGAAGGAAGCATAAAGTCCTCCTGGTTGATGGCTGCTCTGACCTTGGACTTCATTTAACACCAGCAGATGACACGGCTCCACAAATCAGCAGCTTGGGTTTTTGCCTCTCCATGACCTTCCTCCAGACCATGGGACAACGATTTTATACCAAAATAAAAAATGTACTTTAATGTACAACGAGGACCTTGGACCATTGAGCAACAGTCCTTTTCCTCCTTAGCCCTGGTAACATGCTGAGTAGTGGCTTACCACAATCGGTCACCATCTCCTGGATACGTTTGTGTGTGGTGGCTCTTGAAGCTCTAACGTCAGCGGCAGTCCACGCCTTGTGAATATGTCCCAAACTCTGAATGAGCTTTGCACACCGTCCTTTTGCAGGATGTCAATAGCTGCTGGACAGTTGTCATGGTGGCCTTTTTGCCCATGATTGTTTAGGCAATATCATGGCCATAATATATTTCTGAGGTAAAAACCCAGGCATCTATATATGTTTTACTGAGGCTTTGAGTTATATAATCACTCTCTATATTTGTTAAACAGTGCAATGTTTTGATGGTTTTCTATTTTTTTCTTCAGCATAATTAATGGATTTGCCTTACCACTGAAAGAAGAGCACAAGATTTTCCTGTTGAAGGTTTTATTGCCTCTGCACAAAGTCAAATCACTCAGTGTCTACCATCCACAGGTATGTTGTCATCCTGAAAATAAAACAGTCCTTCATATTCCTGCCTGTTCACACGTTCTCACTCAGTTTGTCTCCCCTGCAGTGCTGCTGGGTGGGGTTTCTTCTGTATAACTTTTGACACGTTTTATTGTGTGGTTTCTGTAGCTGGCCTACTGTGTGGTGCAGTTTTTGGAAAAGGACAGCACACTAACTGAGCCGGTATGTTAAAAACAACATGGGATAAGTACATTGTTATCATAACCTCTTCCTTTAGCTCACAAAGATTTTTCTGTTCTGTCCCTTTATCCTCCATATCTGGTTACTCCTTATCGTGCCCACAGGTAGTAATGGCTCTACTAAAGTACTGGCCAAAGACTCACAGCCCAAAGGAGGTGATGTTTCTCAATGAGCTAGAGGAAATCCTGGATGTCATTGAGCCCTCAGAGTTTGTTAAAGTGCAGGAGCCCCTTTTTCGACAGCTGGCAAAGTGTGTATCCAGCCCACACTTCCAGGTACTGGACGAATCACCCGTGGCTTTAAAGGGTAGTGGCTAGATCAGAACATTTTATATCATAATTATGGACAGGTATTATGGTGCTGTTGATCGCTATATGAACATTTTTAACTTGAACGTTTTTTTTCCCCACTGTTGAAAACGTCAGTTATTATCAAAATATTTAAAAATAGGATTAAATGTAATTATTGTGTACTGTTCAGTGATTAGCACTGCCTAATGGAACTGGTGCACTGAAGTAGCTTGTTTGATTATGGGTATGTTTTGATTTTCAGATCTTATTAGTTTTTGTGGGGTTCTGACATTATACAGTGACATACAATCACAGTTCTGCAATCTATCGCCAGAAACCACTGAAATTATTTAGACTTTTTATCGTTACCTTTATTGTAATTGCAACACATAGCACAAAACATCCTGATCAAATTTTAGTCACATCCATCTGTGATTATGAATAATGTGCATAAACTCATTACTGCTGTCAATGATGTCCTTTTTTGTTCACATTTGATCAAAATATGCCAAAAGGTTTTATATTATTATTATTATTATTATTCAGGCCTCCCTCTGAAAGGGTATGAAACTAGATTTAGGTATTTTGCATCTCTGAATAATTGTGGAGAACAGATGAAGGAGAAACATTTCTATTTTTAAGCGTTTTTTCTTATTGTTAACCTCTGAGATGGTGCATTTTTGTGACAAGTAAAAAAACTGAATTTTTAATAGTGCACTAACTGAGTATAATTTTAAAATGGTAACTGTCAGGAAGTTACTATAATATTTAAACCCTTCTCATCTCAGGCATGGCCAGTGATTCAGTGTGATATGTAAGCCTTAGAAGACTGTAGATGTCATTTTCCAATATCTGCATCTTGGTGTTTCTGATTAAAACCAATGATTGCATTTAAATCCAAATCAGTGCTTTCAGTCAAAACCTTAAAAAATAAAGTTGGAGAAAAATCAACCTGCACAGATATATGATTTGGACTTTTTTTGACTTTGGAGTAACAAGACTTGTATCAGGATTTGAATCCAAATAGCAATTTGCATAAACTGAGGTTCACCTAATTTACCTCCTCCACTCCCGGCATATGTCTGACCGGGATACGGTGTGTTTTCCTCAGGTGGCGGAGCGGGCCTTGTACTACTGGAACAACGAGTACATCATGAGTCTGATCAGTGACAACGCAGCAAAGATTCTGCCCATTATGTTTCCCGCTCTCTACCGCAACTCAAAGACGCACTGGAACAAGTAAGCTGCGCAAGATTGCCACCTGCTGTTGTGATTGTGAAAGTTTTCTGTTTCATTTACATTGCAGACAGCCCACTGCTGACATCCTGTTTGGCTGTCTGGGTTTTTACATAGCAGAGAATTTCCTCTTCTGACAATCTCAACAGATGCTTGGTTAGAGAGGCTTTTTATCATCACGCATTAAAATCCATTTCTGTGACTCTAAAAGCTTTCTCTACATGTATATTTCTTTTTGCTGCCTCACACTGACATTAGACGGATTGTTAAAACTGCCACAAGCAAAACATCTTGATCTTTTGTTTTCAAAAGCATTAAGAAGCTTAAAATATGCAAACCCTCACACTGTTTGTATTATCTTCCAGTTTTGGAGCCGGTTATTGGCTTTTGATGTGAAGTTGTTGCTCTGGGGCAGAACTTTGTCTACTTGCTTTTAAAGATCTGACTGCGTGTGTTCACAGGACTATCCATGGCCTCATCTACAACGCTCTGAAGCTTTTTATGGAGATGAATCAGAAGCTGTTTGATGATTGCACACAGCAGTTCAGGGCAGAGAAAAATAAGTAAGTTCTTTCTTCTACTAGTTGGTTAATGAAGTCTGTGAACTGAAACAGAAAAGTGAGAGAAAGTTTGGTGCTTTGACAAACAGAGAAAAGGCAAAGTCAAAAGAACGAGAAGAGGCCTGGATCAAGATTGAGAACCTCGCCAAGTCAAATCCACAGGTGAATTCCATACATAACATTTATGCACGTCCTTTTACTTTTATTTCTCCTGGCAGCACTCATTAATGAAGTGTCCAGAATTAATGTATCAGGATGCAGATATTAGCGCGTTAGCTTCAAACTCACTCCATCAAAATCAGTACAGACAGAACTTGATATGTTGTCGATCCTTTATCATAAATCTTAAAGCGATTCTTCACCACTAACTGTTTCACAGGCTCTAGTTTGTTGTTTAAATGTTGGTTAATGAGCAAAGGAGCCTGCACATGATTAGACATGAGGTATGCAAGTAGTACCACTCGTTGACCCTTATCATTTGAACTCTATGTAGAAACTGGAGATGCACTGGGGTCAATTTTTTTTGGGGTAAATTACCGATCACTGATTTTTGCAAAGCACTGACATGCCGATACCAATTTTTAGCTGATTCTTCAACAAAATACTTTTCTTTTTTTTCTACTTTGTTGATGAATTGAATAATAAACTGGCGAGGTTAGCATTGCTAACAGTAGCGCATCTGTGTATTACCTTTTAGAGAAAATAGACCCATACCTTTGCTATGGAATTGCCAAATGACTCCCAGCAATCCATCATGTTTTAGTATTGGATAAAATAGAGTGCCTCCATTTCCTTTCCTGATTCTGAGTGTTCTTCACTCGGCTCCAACTTCCACTCTGAAGACTGTTGTTGTTGTCAGCTCAAGTGGTAGCACTTAGATACGATGTGTTCACTGACTGGAAAAGGATCAGATTTTTACCTTCCGCATAGCCCGTCGCTGACCTGAGTGAAATCTGCCTATTCCGGTCAACAGCTGATTTCTCAACTGTTTGCTTGCAAATGTACTAAAACTTGCATGTTGGAAAAGTTGGATTTAGAATGAATTACTCTGGGTTGAGGGGAAAAAACTGACGACAGAGATGCGAAGATGAGAAAAACAGAATTTTATGAACATGTAGCAGAAATCACTGCAAAATGAAATGATGCCATGATTACACAGATCATTCTTTTCAACCATATAAAATCAAATTAATCAAGACTCATAAATGAATTTCCATCATTCAGAGAGAAAAAAACAATTCGGCTAAAGAATCAGAATTCTTTATTTGTCATTGCTCCACATGAGTGCAACGAAATTTCCAAAAACAGAACAAAACAGTGCAGGCAAGTATTGCAAATGAAAGAAAATAAATATTAAAAAGTTTTTTAAAAAAAAGGACTGACCTGAATGAGTTGCACATAGATGCTTGTGTGCGTTGATGCTCAGACTTTGCTTTTGTTGGCCTGTTCTGTAAAATCTGTTTCGACTTTTAGAAACTTGTTAGCCAGTTTCCTAAAATGAGAACTTGTCCTCGTTTGTCCAGATTTGCACAAACCTTACAGTCTGTTAAAGGTCAGCTTTATATCTCTGAATAAGAGTGACTGTAATCATGTTGAGAGTTGAATTCCTTTCCTTGCACCATAATGGCTGCAGGATTTTGTGGTCTGTGGGGCAGTTGGGAGCAACAAGGTAGTTGTTCTTTTGGCTTTTTGTAGCATCCTGAAGCTGTAGCTAATAGATGGTTAGCTTAGCACCCAGACCGGTGGATAAACATCCTCTGGGCATGTTGGGTAAACATTGAGATGTAGAAATAGTTTAAAACCAACCTTTTTCAGTGGTCTAGGATCACTGCAAGCTGTTGCTGTTGGTCTAACTTTAGTCTTTGTGTTGAATTTCCTACTTGTCAGCTTTAGCCTAAAGGTACTAGTGAGATAGCATTTTGCCTCCAATAAATGGTAGTTACCTCCAAATATTTACCACATGCTAATCGTTACATAGAAATACATTTAAGAATAGTTATTTTTTCTTAATTAGAGTTCGGCATATAAGATTTCCACAGTTAATAAAACAAAAAAGGCATAACATGAAGGAACTGTTTAAAAAAAACTGATGGGTTACAGCTATTCTTACTGCTGCTAAAATAAGACATGCATTTTTACAGTTAGATTTTTATACACCGATACCATACTGATTTCCAGGTTTGTTTGAGGTCCAACGATTATGAATTTGACCGATTTTTAAGAATCTTAAGGACTATACCAGACGACCAGACTTTCTCTGCATGTTCTTTAATAGAAGTAGCAATTTTAAGTTGAAAAGAAAATCCAAGAATATCCTGTATCCATCATTTTTTTTTTTTTTATAAATAAAATAAAATTCATAAAAGTATATCCTCTTAGTTGATGTATTCATCGACTGAAAATGGTGTCTTTTTAGCTGTTCACTTAAAAGTGGAAAACAAAATGTATTTATTTTTTACACTATACGACCTGCCAATCAAGGAATAGTTGGTTGATTCCAACCTCTGGCTGATTGGTGAATGTCTAGTTATAATAATGTTATCTATAAAATGTATTTTTTTTTATTTGACAAACAGACCTTAGCAAAAATATAGAAAAGAGGTCATTTTCAGGTGCTTATCGATTGGAATATGATACCTTTTGTTGTCTTGCTCTTCGTGATAACTGATAACTTTGAGTTTTCTGCTGCAGCAACCAGCCTGCTTTCAGCCAGCCATCGCTTCCAAACTATATTTATTTCAAACAGCTTTGCCTTAATGTCAGCATTGCCCCTTTTTAGTTTCTACGCCGTCACCTTCCTTGTGTTTCTTGACCAGAAACATTTCCCTTTACTAAGCAATAGAGTGGCCTGCTTTTGGCCATCTGGCCAGCAGTGCACAGCAACGGGTAGGGAAGGGCCACGCTGCATTACTGTTCTCTGCAGCCAGAAAACCCCCCTGGACTTTCTCTGGCATCTCATTAAGATGACAAAACAGTAGGAACTGTTGGCCATTTTAAACGTTATACCTTGATATTGATTACAGACCCATCCCAATGATGGTTAATATTTAGAGATGTGTCCCAGAAATGAAGCATTGTAGTTCTGTAAATTAGCAGTAAATATGCTTCTTATCAGAGTACTTTACCTCAACTATTTTACCTCAATCCTTTTAATTTCTTCTTCTTTGCATGCCACTGAAACTCTTTTCTCTATCATCTTTGTTTTGTTTGTTTCCTTCTCTTTGCTATGTAGTTCTGTTTGTATCTTGATTCCTTTGACCTCAGTAGTCCTGTAGCAATGGAGATGGATGTCCCTTTGATAGAAGATGTACAGAGGTTAAAAAAGACAGTTGAGGAGGGCGCAACCCAGGTAAACCGGACTTTCTCTCTGTCTCCACTTGTACCGTAATCAGTCTATGATGGATAGTCTGCCCTCATCAAGCTGCTTGCATTCTTAATATTTATTTTAGGTTAATATATTTGTCAATTTGTTTCATTTAAACCAAAATTCAGGGACACATCTAGCAAAGAACTAAACACTGCAATAAAAACATTTTCTTATTTGTTTAAATATGTATATGAATGCAAAGCTGAAATGTATCTGAATGACTTAAAGTATAAAGACTCATTTTTAGCTTAATGTTATTAGAATACTTGTATGTCGTATGGGATTTTGTTGTATTCGTAGGAACAATATGTTTGTAAGTAGTTTATCGATATAGCACCTAAAGATAAAAATTATAGAGTTCTCCAAAATAAAACAATTATAGCCTGACCATTTAAAAAAAATGAAATAGAATTACTATAAAGGCAGGATTAAAAACAACACATCTAAGAAAACTGAACTACCATGGAAAACATGCAGGAAACAATGTAAGCATAAAACTAACTGAAGGCTGGTGTAGATAAACCCCCCTGAGCTGCTTTTTGAAGAACAGGGGAAAATTCATTCCAAATTCGTGGTCTTTGCTGTAAAGATCAAGTGGTTCAGGTAGTTCAGTGAGTTTGTGGGAGCATCAGCAGCCCTTTACCCAACAACTAATGAGTCTGAGAGGAATAGCAAGGTTAATATCTGAGATATTATGGGGAGCTTGTCCAGTCGGGGCACCAGAAGTTAAAACTAAACTTTAAAACTGATTTCTAAAATGAACTCCCAACCTGGACAGGGAAGCCAAGCTGGAGTAATTTGGTATTGTTTTGTTTAAACCAGCCAAATTCTGTGCAGCTGTATTTTGGACAATCTGAAGTTGATATAAAGTTGTTTGGTCAAAACAGATTTAAAGACTGACGAAGGAATTCTGGGTCACTATCAAGGTCTTCTGTTTTTTCTGTGTTTAGGTGTAGAATGTTGTCGTTTAACCATGAAGCAAGACAGTTTATGAAGCCTGGATCCCTCAATGGTACAGCTGGATGTCATCAGCATAGAGAGGATAACGTACGCTCTTACAACACTTTATAAAGGGGCAAGAACAGAATCTTTTAGGAACAGAATTTTTTTTTTTTAAGAAAATTTACTATTTAAACCATTTTAAAACGTAATCATTAATCCTATTTGATTAGCATTCTGTGATAAACATCGTCAAAGGTAGAGGAGAGGTTAATGGTATTTTATAATATCAGGGGCAATAAACAAGGTCTACGTTTTATCTGTTCACCTGGAGAAAGCTTGATCTATCCAGCAGTCAATCAAACTAGAAAATGTGTGCAGGTCAGTTACTTTGACAGATCAGTGAACTTGGATTTAATCAGCATAGAAATGATAACGGATACCGCTATAGTCTTACAATCTGTCTTAGTGGAGGGACACGAAGCAAAAAAGAAGAGAGCCCTGAACAAAGCCTTGAGGAACCCCACAAGACAGAACGATTCAAGCCGTTTTAAAACCCAACCTGCAACACTGATTGAATCCTTGTGTAGGTTAGATTTCTTTGATTAACGGTATCGGAGGCAGAGGGGGGTCCAATAAAATCTTCACTTTAAGTAAAGCTGTTTAGTGCCCTTATCACAGTCCTGACATATCAAGCTCTGACTGATTTCAGGCTTTCAGGGTTCATTAGAAAGGCGTACTCCGGGCATATGTTTCATACAACACAATGAGGACTCTGAGGATAACTGACTTTCCTTTTCTCCAATCACAGTTGCAGGGTGAACAGCGAAAAGACCGGTCCATGGTGAGACGCAAATCTGAGTTGCCTCAGGATATCTATACCACAAAAGCCTTGGAGTCCCACCGCAGAGCTGAAGAAATGTTGACCACCCATGATGGGCTCTAGATCCCTTGTACCCCTAAAGAGCCATGGACATCTTCTTTGCCCTGGTGCCAGAATAACACTGGCAAACTGTTACTTTTTGTCTCCTCCCCAGAATCCTTAGTTTGTCTTCATTCCTTCTGCCTCTGTGCAGAAACTCTTCAACCACATCTTTGTTTTCCACTTTCTCAGGTTATTTTCTTTATATGAGGATGAGTGGTCGTATGTTTGTGTCTTACCCCGTGACATACTTTGTCGCCTATCAGCATTTTTGGTATTCTTTCATCTCCACCCATTCTTCTTCTTCCATCCCTGGTGCAATCACTGTAAAGGTGGAACCTGGGAGTTCAGACAGCACAACAAAGGTTCTCCATCCATTTCTATAAGCAGTTTTCACCGCAAATCAAACATTGATTGCTTCACTATCTAAGGATTGTGTCTTTTGTTCAATGGGAACCAAAACAAAACCCTGCTATTTGGATAAAAAACAAGACTTTTTTTTTTGCCATCCGTTCTTTTTTTCTGTTCTAACAAACATCTTTTAGGTGCCAAGACTGTTGCGTTCTTTAAGCTTGATTTATTTTTTTTGTGACTCTTAACAGAGCCGCCTGCCTTTGTTTGTTGCCACTTTTTGACTTTGTTTCTCCAGCACACTTAAGACCAAACTTGGGCCTGTTCTTAGCCTTGCATTGTTTAAAAAAATGATGGCGAGGAAAGGAAAAAAAAAATGTCCCGTGGACATTTTTGAACTTTCCGTCTTATTGTTTCTGTGCCATATGCCGCTCCTTTTTGTGCTTGCTTTCTAATATCTATTGACGATGTTTGAAAACCAGATGAGTTCAAACAATGGTACTTTCAGTATTGGAAGATGATGCCATGAAAACTGTTTGTGTTTGCTGCCTGTGTTGCTCTAGCCAACACCATGGGTTTGGATGTAAATCATGATGGTTACTTACTGAATAGGAAGAAAGAATAGAAGTTCCAGTGATGAGCTGTTAGCCTTTTGTGCACACAGTGAAAAACAGGGATGATTGGGTTGCATAGTTAAACAGGCATCAGGAAAATGTCTCCTCTGTTACATATAAAAGCTCTGCTCCCTATTTGCTTTTGCCAGTAAGACTAAATTAAGACCTCATAGATATGTGACTGTCATATGCTTTAAGGATTTTAAATTTAAATTAAAATAGAGGTAATTTATTTGAGCTACCAACCAGAATTGACCCAATCAAACTTTTTACAAGCAATAAAACACTTTCCCAAAATGTAGTTTCTTTTTTTTTGTTGTTGGTGCTTTTATTTCTAAATTATATATAAGTTAAATAAGTTGAGCCCCTCTCAGGGAAAAAGATTTAAAGGGTTGGGAACGTTTCCAGTAAGTACCATTGTTTAAACTATAAATGTCTGCTGGATTATTATTTTTTTCTTTTAATCTAATGTGTTGTATTTTATTGTATTTTCCGTCTTTTTTCCCATCCCTGGCCTTTCAAAAAGCCCAGTGCTGAAACGGACTGGTGTGAAAATGACCTCAAAAATGCCAGATGTGGAAAAAAAAAACTGACATTGTGACTTAGTTGAACTGTATTAATACTGTATTTGCTTGAATGCAAAAAGCTGTAAATTTAGACTTACCATGTCAAACATGTACCTTTTACCCCGGAGGAATGCCATTCACCAAACTGATTTCTTCTGTGTCAGTCATTGGATTTATGAAACGGTCCTACCTGCTGGGAGAAATGTATGATTTTATGAGTCCAAAATACTGGAAGTTTCTTTTAGTGCTGAAAACAAGTCATTTATTATGAAAAGAGATGATTTAGAAATTATTTGGTGGCTTGTTCTCCACAGGATCTAGATATTTTAATTTTAACACATAAGTTAACAAGTTTTGGAAATTAAGTGTCCTTTTGTATGTGACCTGTACTATATGATTCATTTATTATTGTATATATGATTTACCTTGTTTCATGTAGTGTTATATATCTAGATTATTTTGTACAAATTGTCCCTCTGTACAGAATAAAACATCAATAGCAAGTGAAAGAAATCAGTCTGCCACCCACTGTCCTATATTTTTGTCTTTGTACTATAAAAGATCTGTTTTTATTTTTGTTGAAATTTGTTTCTTCCGTCCTAAGTAATTGACTGCAGAGCACACGATGTTCCTGAACAGTTGTCTTTAAAAATGTAAACGTCTGTAGAATAAAGAGATATTTGGCGGTATAAATTTCCAGTTGTGCATACAATATGGCTTGTGATCTTATAAATTCAAAAACACACTGCAACAGTGAAGATCTAAGTTGATCTGTTTTTTATATTCATAAATAATCAGTCTGGTTTCTACTGTGTCAAATTCAGTCTAAAGGATAAATTCATATTTTCCATTGATCATTTTTGTCACATGTAGAAAGAAGCAAGAACCTGTAGATTTAGTTATCATCCATCAAATTAACTTTAAATGGTGCGATGTTGACCTCAGACAACATGACTGTTTTCAAGTCCAGTGTATCCCTTTGTTGATGCAATGTTTTAAAAATATAAAGGAAGCCCATAAGGAACAAATACCACTGCCTTAATTTGTCACTTTTAAGAATCCGAACTCTTTAGTAAATAAACTTTTATGTTTAAAGGAAAGACCATTTTGCTCCACAAATTGTATGAAAACATACCCTTGTCTGTTTCCATCTGAACAATTCTAACTCATATGTGAGTAAACCTAAATATTTCATATTTTACTCCAATTTATTGCTAATTAAATAATGAAAACTTGTTAAAATATAGCTGTTGCCCTGGGGAAACAATGTAACATTATTGTATGATCAATCTGTAGTTTGGATGTAGGAATATACAATTTTCAAAGGTATAACATCCATTGTTATTTTATCTTTACAATTTAATGAATGTAAATTTGAACCGTTGCCTCTCCTGTTTGCTTATAGTTTCCACATATTCCTCCATTTTACAGGATAAATTTATATTTGGAACCCCTTTGGAAGAAGAGGCTAGAAATCAAAAGTGCAGTTGGGTATAGTGAAGAGTTATTAGGTGTTAGTGACGAAGATGAGCTGCAGCAACTCTTTGAGAAAGTGAGGATGAGAGGAAGAAAGAGAATGGGTGGTGGGATTTCTACCCTCTTCTTCCTGGAGGATGAGGCTGAATTCATTCTGTAAAGACAGAACATAGTAAAGGTTGAAAGCTCAAAACAAAATGATTCTCTGAAACATTCATTTCTGCAGGTTGATCCGCAGTGGTGCAGTGTTGCCTACAGGCAACATTCAAAAAATAAATCCTTTTAAAAAGCTCCATTAAATCTGCTTTCACATTTAAAATCTGGTATTTTAACATGCTGAATATTTAACACTTTCATGAAGTATTTAATGTTTAGAAAATTCACATACACACCAACATGGCACAATGTTGTCCCAAAGATAAAAACCCAAAGACGTCCAAAAAATGAAAACTAAAAACGTTTTCTTTGGATTATGTTTATTTAGTTTAGTTAGTTGTATAAAATTTAAAACTACTTTTTTGTATTTAGTTTTGGAGAAAAGTTAAAAAAGAAACTGGAAGTCATCCAGTGAACTGAGCCAGCACATCAAGGATAGACCAGAAAAAGATGGTGACAACAGTGAGTCAGACAAGACTGTAGACAGCCAATAAGAAAAGGTGATTCTGTATTGTTTTTATGAAGCTAGAAAGATTCAGAAGGCAACAATCTAAATTTGTAGGTAAAATGCTCTCTGCTGAAGAGGTTTCCTATACATGGTTTTCAACATCCAGTCATTCTATTGAATGAACATGCATAAAAACGAAACTCTTTGAACATAACATTTCAGGATCGTAAAACATATGTTCAAGACCATCAGCTTGAAGCAAGAGGTTGTTTTGGGAAATTTAACAGGACGGACCTGCAAACGTGGTTATTGAGTGTGAAAGGTCATATCGGGTGTGTTTGCTAGCACTATAACACCTTCTTTCAAACTAAAATACCTCTTTACTGTTTATCAGCTTAGAAAATACATTTAATGTTTATCTTTAAAATCTTGACTAAAATGGTTCTGTTTTAACAGATCCAGGCAATCATTAAATACACTCATCCTGTGCATGAATTTCAGGAATTTAAACAAACGTATGTTTCTCTATTACACACTGATTGAAGATTAGATTATATATACAGGTTAAAATCTATGAAATACATTCATCTAAATTTTCTAAACAGTGGTGCTGGATGTTATGGAATGTGTTAAGTTGAAAACATCAACGTATATGAACTTCTCCTTTGTGAGGAAGATGTCTGCAAATATTAGTTTCTGTTTGCCACCATCAAAAGCATTTGTTTTACAGCACTTATTGCTCTGATCAATACTCAGAAAAATAAGAACGTTGTTGGGACGACAGCCATGAAATGAAACATGGATGAACATGGACACAGAACTGTACACAAAGGCCTGTATGAACCTGTGCACCTTTCGACATTACACTAACCCATTCCTAACACAGCCCATGAAGAGGAGGAGTCAGAACTGGAATCTCTGACCCAAGGACACATTTCCCCCCCCGCTCGGTCTCATTCCAGCTGCGGACAGCTGGCTAATGGAGGGACCAGACCACGTGTTAGATGAAGGTCTTGAAACACCTGGGCGGGTAAAGGTTCTACTTTGAAGAATCCTTGGATCGAAAGAGACTACGATAACGCCAATCGTATGCAACAAAATTAGTCATGATTTGTGCATTTACTCGCTTGTTCGAGTATCAGCATTCTTTCATAAAAAGGGGGTAATTGAGAAGGGCTCGTTATTCTGTTCTGAGGCCTATATGAGCGACTTGTGCCCTAGAAAACTCCCTACAGGTTTTTAAACACAGATCGGCCATAACACGCCGTCATTGCTTATGCATTTTGATCGTTTTATTGAAGGTATTTTAAAGGTACATGTTTGATTTTAAAGGAATGATAACAAGCTATTAGCTTCTTTAACCGCTACGACGAATAAGGTAACACATGACTCGCCGCCATGTTATGTATCCATTAAGAATTATTTATCCAGAAAGGTTGTTAGTTTCCAATCTAGGAAAATAATATTTCCTAAAAATTATTTTACTAAATGTGATGGCTAATTAAACACCAGTTAAGAATCATCCAAGAAGGTTGTTGGTTTTATTCAAAGTAATATATCCTTAAATATTATTGTACTAAATAAAGGCAGCTGATTAATCACTATTAATAATAGTCATCCAGAAGGTTGGTTTTATTCAGCAAATGGTTCTTTAAAATGTTGTTTTATCAAAATAATGTTTTGTCTGATCTTGCATTGTGAATAATTGTTTGAAGGTAAACCAATTATAGCCTAAGTAGGTTCCAAGACTAACTTCATTTCCAGATTCCTCAAGATAATCCTTGGTTCTCAAACATAAATAACACTGAATGATAATGTTCCATCACTCTCAATGTTTTTAACCCTCTTTGATTCACTTGTTCATATTGTATATAGTTGGTCTTATTCGTTCATTCTGCTTGGTAGTTTTGGTTGGATTGTTCTAGTATAGTAAAGAGTTTGTTGATTGAAATATGTGTGACTTTGAGTTGACTTATGTTTGGTTAACAAATTCTTGTATTTTAAGAAATTGTGTGAATTTTTTCTGTGTGTGTACAGAGTTTTGCTGTCCAATAATGTCAGAGTTTCGCTCACCCTTTTCGATTTTGTCCTAATACCACCGCCTTATTGGGCTAGTATTCACAGGACAACCCTTAACAGACCGAATTATTATTTAATAAAATGTTTATATATTAATATTAAATAATATAACTATAATCACAACAACGTTCCTAGAACTCAGCACAGATCTAAGATGCAGCACTGTAGATGTATTTAAGTTAAAGTCTTATTGAGCCATTTTTTAACAACTCAAGATTCCTGGGTCATTGGTTCAAAAATCTGTAAGTACAAGTTATTAGTTATTAAGTCTGGATGATGACCCAAACTGTTCCCCGTAGATGAATAAAAATTGGTTAGGATGTTTAGCAGCAACATCAGAGGCACCAAGACTAAAGCCTGTCATAAACTGGAAACAGCTGGAGCATCAGTATCACTGTCAACAGCTAGGTTTGCATCAACACGGACTACAACATGGACTTGTTGCCTTGCAGCAAGAAGGTCCTGGGTTAGAATCCCAGCCTGATGTCTTTCTGCATGGACTTTGCATGTTCTCCTGTACAAGTGAGGGTTTCCCAAGGTATTCCAGCTTCTTCCCAAAGTATGGATTGAATAATTGCCTCTTAATAATAATTATAAATGGACTGAACTTATATAGCGCTTTTCCAGTCATACAGACCGCTCAAAGCGCTTTACACTAGAGCCACATTCACCCAATCACACTCACTAACGCTCACACATTCATACACCGATACGCAGATCGGTAGGCAACTTGAGGTTAAGTGCCTTGCCCAGGGGCACATCGGCAGAAGGCAGGAGGAAGCTGGAATCAAACCCACAACCTTCTGATTGCAAGACGACTACTCTTCCTACTGAGCCACATGTCAAAACCTGTGTATCTGTTTAGTCAATTTTCAAAAACAGGAAGTCCTTCATATCTGAATGAACCATAGTTAGAGCTGCACAATATATCCAATCACAGTTTTAGAAAAATCAATATCTGCATTATTGCAATCTTGGAAGACTACTGGGGTGCAATATTTGGTTGGACATCTTATTTGTCATATTTCAATTACCATGCATACATGCCATGTTTACCAATACCATGTTTGACCAGTGGGATGGTATCCAAATCCCCCCTGTGCACAACATATTGTAGTTATATGTTCAGTGGCTAACATGTTAAATCTCAGGAAAAAGGAGGAAATTGTTATCATAGAAAAGAAAGGACTCAGAAAAAGTTGGATTAATCATAAATCAATATTGTCCTCACAATATTCAGCAATAGTATAAAACGTTATTATGTACATTCCTCAGTAGGTTAGTATTTTTTTTTATTTTATTTTATTGATTAAGAAATTGAGGGAAGACAATTCCATTACAATATGCAGCTGATAGGAGTGAACTGGGATTTAAAATTTTAGAACTTTTAGCAAGAACTGCATCTACAAATGTCCAGTCCAGGGACTCACTCTGTATGTTAGGTCAAGTGTTTGCTTCTTAACACATATGTAAGTTGGATGGTGAATGAATTTCAATTATAAACATGTTTCTTATAATTTTGATCTCCTAAGGGACTTGAGTCCGACAGCTCACAATAGGGGCCAAGATGTCACAACATTTGGATGTATACGGTCATGGCCTGAAGCTTTCCTACCTTGGTGTTGCTAGATCATTTTGTTAGATGTCACAATGTAATACTGAATAACTGTACAGTATTTTCCCCTTACTGTACAGTCTCTTATTCTCATTTTCTTTTATTTTTATATTTGTGTGTATCTGCATGCTGATATTTGCCTTCTACTTTGTTGTTCTTACATGTGAAATTCCCCACTGTTTCTACTGACCACTAAAAGCATTTTACAACAGAGCCACATTCACTTAGTCGCATTCATAAATGCCCACACATTCCTGCAATGATATGAGGGTCAGTAGAAAACTTGTGTTCAAGTGCCTTGCCCCAAGGCACATCAACATGTGACAGGGGGAAGCTGAAATCGAACAAGCAACTTTTGGACTGCAAGACGACTACTCCTCCCATTGAGTCACAGTCACCCCTACGTCAAATAAATCAGGTTTATGGAAACTATCAGTAGATTTTCTATAGGATTAATGTCTGGAGAGCATTTTCTGGACATTGAGCCCAAAATGTCATTGTTCAGATCCCTGATCCACTTATCCCTTTCGCCTTGTGACCTGTTGCCTCATCATGGTAGAAAAAGACATTGTCACCAGTTTGCTCCTAGATCGTTGAGCAAATGTTCTTCTGAAGGACGCTTTAATCCCACTCTGTTTTTATTCTAAATTGTAAGTGAGCCCACTACATGGGACAAAAGGCAAGAGACATGCATTCAGTTGCAAGTGATCTGATCACTCTTCACTGCAACCTAGAGACAATGCAAGTAAAATTAGAAAAAAATAAGATACAATAAGTGTTCTGCCAGTCTCAAAAACTTTGGAAGATAATTTGCAGAACTCTCGTCCTGAGCCACAGCAACTCTTCGTCCTATAGGTGGCAGCAATGTAATACAGGAAGACAGACCACTGTCATTGTCAAATTGCCAGGCTAAAGGACAAAGGTGGGTAGTCAGCATAGCCACATACTGATTTGTGGTGATCATTTAATCTAAAGGGAGAAGTGGATCCAACCAAGTTAAATGAATTTCCAATCATCCTTGGGAAATATCCAAAATTTAGGAGTCAAGTCTCCAGGTTTTCACCTACATCTGCAGACTAGTAATTAAAAAACTACAACCAACCATGTGCACTCTTCATAGAGAAACGTGTCCATCCTCTACAGTTTACTGAGCAGTATTCCCAATTCGCAACAGGCAACAGTTTCAGAATATCTATGTGCTACAGACCCTGGCATGGTTTATGGTCCCTCTGATGTTTCTGCCCTTTGGCATGTAATATGCTCACATTCTGTGCTCCCCAGGTGCTCTGCTTGTTGAAATTAAATTTTAACAATTTGCAGAACGTTTATGTCAACATGACAAACTGATTTAATTAGAGCAGAATCTTTCCTCGTGTCTGAATATACCCAGAAAGGGCCTTTAAATTTGTATTTAATTACAGTACATCAGTGAAGGTTATTCCTGTCTTTCCAGGAGCTCAAGTTGTTAATGAAGCAATAGACAAGGAGAACACTATTACAGAAGGAGTATAAAGGAAAAGAAAAGGTAGAAATAAAATGCTTTGGGAATGCTTTATGTGTCCAAGGCTCAGTGTGTGCATGTGTGATCTGTTTCTGAGTAACAAAAAAGGAATTCTTCCTCACGGAGATCAGAAATCGCTCTGCTCTCTCAAATCCCACAACCTCTTCTTGGAAAGAGTATAATGTTGTTGCCAAGATGTCCTCACCTGCCCTACCTAACTCACATATGGTCCGCAACCAAGACTCGCAGTCTGCTGGAAAGGAAACTGGCATCCATCTGGAACCTCACTGACTGCCAAGAGCAGGCCCAGTCAGCTCACAGGGTAAATCTTACATGAACACTTTCTATGTGTTTACTGACATTAGGAGGAAATAAATTATTCTAATAAAACTGTTTAAAATTTATTTGAATTACGTTTGTAGACCACTCTTATCTTTATTCTGATCAGAAAAACAGGGGGAAACTTCTATACACTGGTAAACTTTTATAATGTGCAATGCTTTGGTCACCTTCCGGCAAACACGTTACATAAATGAATACTCCCTGAAATAAGAAGTGGTTCCATGTGCCTGACCAATTGTCAAAAAGGTGAGAAAATCGCTTCACATTATGACATCAGTAGGAATGTTAAAATCAATACACACAAACTCCAATTGCATCATTATATATATAAATAAGCAATTTTGAAATAAATTCAATGAATAGTTTAGAGTTCAGGAAAAAAAATGTTTCAAAAAGTCCTTGACCATTAAAGAAAGACACCCTAAAGCAATTCATCATTTAGTCCCTTCTGAGCCAAAGCTTGAAGGTTTTAAATCCAAAAAGACTCACATTGTTTAACTCATCAAGGTCACCACCCCAAGGTGGATGAGCCATTTCAACAGCACATAATATGTCTTTTATGTATTTTAAATATTAGTTTAAAAATTCCTTTATTTATTTATATGATTTGTGCATCTATTTTCACTTTTAATAGAATCACCCCATAAATAAATATTAGTTTAATGACATTTCTTTATTGAAATGTGGCAAATAGTTCCTTTAATTTTCAAGATAAGACTTGGTCTTTATTTATGAAAATGAACACAAAGTTTAGAATATAAGAAACAAGAGCTTCTCACAGTTTTTTTTAAATATACCTTATGTTTTTATTTAGAGACACATTTGTTTCAAACGTAATTTAAAATAGTTTTAATGCAAGTGCAAATGACTCGTTAGTCAAGCTGCTTATCATTTAGGGACACAATGCCTCTCTGTTAATTTATATTTGCTTATAGATATCTGATCTCGTCTTAAGACACAACCTACTACTGCTTTGTGGGGCGCAACTACGATTAAACAGAGGAACACAGTGTCGGCACATTTTGAGAAACAGCAGTGGAAGGAATGTTGTGTCACATCTTCTGCTTAAAAAAAACTTTATATTTAGTTTTACACAAGCAGTGGAAAGAAAATTCAGTCATCTATCACTGTCCTTAAATACAGCATTACAAAGGCCAGCTCAGTTTTGCGCAAGGTTTTTGAGAAACTGGCACAATTAAATACATGACAAGATTGGTTCTTAATAACAGCTTATGACAAAATGAATCTGAATGACAAGTTACATGCATTTCAAAAATAAAACTGTGTTTTTATACCAGTTATGTGCAGTTATAGTATTTGTATAATAAGATTCATTTAAACACACTGAGAAACGTATCCTCCGTCCACCTGCTGCATGGAGCAATATTACATCTGCAGAAAACTGGGAGTATTCAGTGAATCATGTTTTCTTTTTATGTCTCATGTGCTTTCTGGAAGGATCTGCCCGGGCTTTAATCCTAACTCCCAGAAAGCTCTTAGCATCTTATGTTAGCCATTTGGAAAATTAGCGCAAGACATAATCTCTGTGCCTTATGGTCTCCATATGTGCAATGAACAAACCTACTTGTTGTTCAGCTGGTGTCTGTCTGTGACCTAAAGTTACATAATTGCGTCTCACCTTGCATTTTGTGGAACACCCTCAGAGCGCCTTTTCTGGTCCTTTCTCCCACACTCAAGCTTCATAACTCTTCTGGAAACACTGATCTCCATGGATGTCCCTTATATGTGCAATGCTGAACACCCAGAACAAATGCCAGATGACAACACCAACTGCATCCTCCCTTAGATCGTCTGTGCTTCTCTTAACACATACCTCAACAAACAAATAAGACCTTCAGAGCAACTTACCATCAGTTTCAGTCAAGAAATGAACCACAAGTTCCTAGACCACAATGAGATCTTCACCTCTAAATAATTCATTATTCCTTGTTTGCAAAAATGTTTTCTTACCTCAACTTCCTCTCTAAATGTTTCTGCATTTGGTCACATTTAAGCCATAATTATGACGCTCTGTGTATTCCCTGTAGAGTTAGTAAACCCTTTCCTTAACCATGAGCTTTCCAAAGGACAGCCAGTGTTTTCAAATCAAGCAGGTTCTGTGTCAGACATAATTGGACTCGTCAATTTTATTTTCTCTTAGTGGAGGAGTGTAATGGAGGGTCTCCACTGCAGGAGTCTCTTCTAGCAAACAGCCTATATTCTTTAGTCACAACAACAAATATAAGCTTAATAAATGTAGTGTTTAAATTTATATCTAAATGTTAAATAGAACAAATTTATGGACAGAGAAGTACAGAACATGCGCCTATATAATGACGATTTAACAACAGAACGCAGGATTGCTCTTAAAGATCCACATTTTTTCCAACACATTTTTGCTCCTAAGCTCTGTGAAACGCAGTAAGATATGTGGGGAATGGCAGCTTCTCCTGTCTCAATCCAACAGGGGGGGATGTAACTCTGCTGGGATAGAACCACAAACCCAGGATACAACTAGGATGAGAGATGGAAGAAAGGGCAGCTGAGGTGAGTGTCTAGGTGGCAGCCACGGCCTAAAGCGTCACTCCAGTCCCAGCCGGGTAATCTAATCAGCTGTTTTAGACATCGACTTGGCCCGGTTTGTGTCTCACGCTTCTTGGGAACGGAGAGCAGCTCATCCCTCACTATCTAGAATTGTGTACGGAGAAGTAAAAGAAAAACCCCGACAACAAATGATGTTAGGGTCGCTTCATGTATTTATTTATTGGAATAATTTGATATGAACTGTAGGTCACTGAAGCCAAAAACATAACCAGGACTTTTCAAGATTTAATTATTGCAACCTTCATAGCTATATCATTATAACAGTGACTCTGTGTCCAATAAGAATAAATTAAATTAGAAAGCCACAGCTTCTTAATGAATGCCCTCTATCACAGGTGATTTTGCTCATTTTCTATGACAGAAGGATAGTATATATGGTGAATAAATATATATATGACCCAGGTCAAAGTCACACAGGGTTTCAATCTCCATTGTAGGTAAAACCAAGGTTGAGATTATAAATTGTCCATTGTAATGTTTAGTTCAGTGTTAGCTAAACTTTCTCTTAGCTCGCTCTTAGCTTTACTTTTATTTGATTTATTGCCTGAAGTAATGAACTGTTTAGAGAAACAAGCAGGTGGACCTCTTGAAGTCTTCATTTTGACACGACTTAACCGTGACAATATTTATCTTGGTTTCAGTGGTGTTTGTCCTGTAACAAGCTCCATATGTAATCAGAGTTTAAATGGGCTCTGTGATTTATCATTGCATACAGTAAAATGGGGTGCTGCAATCTGCCCTACAAACACATTCCCCTGATTTTTTTAATCTCTAAACATTCCTATAAGAGCAGGAAAAGTGTACCTCAGGGTTTTCAGTTGAATTAAAATAAATTTTTTTATTATATAAATCAAACAAACCACTGAAATAATATTAAAACATCTTGAAGACCATTGGGATAGTTTAACTTATCAGAAACTAAAATTCATCAGTAAAATTTTGCATCTAATAATTTTAACCACAGAATATAAAATAGATTAGTTTAACAGATACTGGATGCATAAGTTAACCAATCAGATTTGTTGAAGCACCAGTAGAGACTTAATAGCGTTCTAATAAATATTTTTATATCTATTTATTGTATTTACCATCATTTGCACTTATCCAGTCATGTCAGGCAGCTAAATGTCTGAGTTTTAGTGTCTGAGCCTCAAACTTCTTACAAAATTTTTTTTAATGAAAACAGAATTTTTTTAAAACAAATGGATTAGGTGAAAAATGGTGGATAAATGATGTCACAGTATACCGTATATACTTTGCCGCTACCTTCAGTTGTTCCAGTCATATTACCATGCACTAATCTGAGCTTCAGTGCCTTGCTAGGGCTGGGGGGTTCTGGTGCCTATCTCCAGCAGTCACGGGGCAAAAAGGTTGCCAGTCGCAGAGACATATAGAACAAACAGACATGCACACGCACACACACACACACACACACACAAACACACACTCTCTCTCTCTCGTATGGACAATTTAGAGACACGGTTTTTGGACTGAGGGAGGAAGCCGGACTGGAAGGAAGACAACAACTCTTAATGGAACCACCTTTTGCAGGAATTATAGTGAAAAGTCTTTTCAGGTATGTCTCTACCAGCTTTAATTTTTTTTTACTCAGTGCTAGAGTGCTTGATTTTTATTCTAATTGCACTCATTGTTTTCTCTAAAACTTTCTTTCTGCACTGATATGGAGGACTGCCTACATTTCTTTCATTGTACTTCTTGCATAATGATGAATAAATTCTGATTTTGATCCTTTGAACATCTGAAAACTAAAATGTCTGTTCACTTGTCTTTCCAAAAAAGCCTAAGCTCAGATTGAATGGAGAGCGTCTGCGGACATTAACCTACAAGTCTTGATTTTCAGAAGGTCTGGACTTCGTCTAGGTCACTCTAACTCAATATGCTTCAATCTGAACTATTCAATTGTAGTTCTGGATATATGCAGTATTTAGGGCCATTGCCTTGCTAAAAGGTGATCCTGCACCCCAGTCTCAAAGTCTTTTATAACCTCCAACAGGTTTTCTTCTGGTTTTGTCCTACATCTTCTCATTCCCTGTCCAAAGAGACATACCTCGACAGCATAATGTTTCATGCATTTTCCGTTATGGAAGGATGCCGTGTTCAGGGTTCATGTGCAGTGTTAGTTTTCCATCACACTGCGTTTAGCATGTGGGTCAAAAAGCTTAATGCTCTCCTTGCCTGTTTAGGGAGGCAGCTTTGTCGTGGCAGGCTTGCAGTTGGGCCATCCTCTCTCCATGTTCAGATGATAGATTGAACAGAGCTCTGTGAGATGCTCAAAGCTTGAAATATTGTTTTATAACTTAAACTGGCTTTAAACTTATCCAAACATTCTCATCACGGAACCTTTCAGAATTTTTTTTGTAAAAAGGTTTGGAAACCAAATATAATTTTCCTTCCGCCTCACTGCACTACTTTGTGTTGATCCATCACATAAAATCACTGTAATATACATTGCAGTTTGTGGTTGTAAAGTAACAAATTATGAAAGTAATCTAAAGGTGTGAATGCTTTTGCAATGCAATTGTTGTACTATAATGGTCATGTTTCTACAGGTTTCTATTTAGATAAGGGATGTTTTTTGAAATGAGTCTCCATTTCTGCCGATGTCTCTCCATATGGTTCTCCTGTAAACAGCTGAGTTGCTGCACTTGTTTTGCTCTAAACCCTTCATGTATCTCATATGTCTCTTTTATTACTGTCCACTGTGAGACGAAACAGGATGTTAAAGGAGCAGCTGATAATCTGTAATCATATGGAGGCTTGTAAACTTCAGATGGTGGGAAACATCTGAAAGCATCCAACCTTAATGCCTACCGTGCTATGGATAATGCCTACATATAGGAAGTTGATGGCTTGTGCTTTCTTTTCATGTTAATGAGAAGGCAGGGTGTTCATACTGACACCTAAGTAATGACAGCGTTCGGAAAATTATATACATCAACATCCTACATGGAATAACATACTGATAATTTCAGTAAGGATGTTGAAGCTGAAGTGAATGCTGGAGTCGTTCAGCTATTTAAAAGTTATCCTGCAATTTCTGCCAAATTATGAGGATGTGGGTTAACTTATTTATGCAATTTATTAGGTGTAAAGGAGTACTATTTTCTTTTATGAGCCAAATATCCCGGAGATTTTATGAAAGTAATCGAAAGCACCTAATGACGGAAAGGATGAAAGTTAATTTTCTCCTCGGCGGGCTTTCTTAGTCTTGTGAGTAGTTATTAAATGTTTATATTCCCCTTTGAAGATTTGGAGGCTAGAAACAAAATCGTCTGAGACAACATACATATACAGCTATAATGGCAGATAGTTTGGCAATAATCACCCACGTTCACAGTTAAAAGAGAATGTATATTTCCCTTGTTTATGCTCTGAAATCATGCCATGACAGAAACTGTGACCTACAGAAAGCTATTATGGTCTCTTAAGTATGACTGGCAGTTTACACTTAAAGCTTGTTTAGAAGAAGACTGCATGTAACAGACAAACAAGCCTCTTGGGTGGCATAAAGAATCACAAGGTTGACAGCATTCCCATCACAGCAAAACATTTACTCATTCATGTTTGTAGCTCTATGTCAAACAAAAGAGCACGACTGGCAGTAAAACCCTAATAAAACTCTGCATGGTTTTACATGCATGCTGAAAAGGGATACTGTGTGCAATTACCCTCATAGTTTAAATGTTTCTAGAGGGCAACATTCTTAAAGTTGTTTTGTAACTAAACTATAACTTAAATAGTCTCTGTTTTGCAACACTATATGCCTATGCTACTGTATGGTTTACTTTTATAATCACAATTTTTAGAAAATGCACCAGCAACTAATTTTCAGGTTTTTTAGGCACAATCCTTCACAACAACCAAAGAGACAGGAACAATTAAAGAAACAGTGATGAAGAAGTGCCTTTGAAAAAGGTGTTTGTTTAGTTTGATGGTCTTTCTATAAACTGTTTGAGCAAAAATGGCTGGATTGAAACCGTGAGAAAGAAACGGCCTGAGCTGAAAACAGAAATGCATATAATATAATTTTATAATATATATATATATATATAATATATATATATATATATATATATATATATATATGTACATATTGTCTGTTAAAATCTCCAGCGGTCATTGGTCCTTGGGTACACAATGAATAGGTTCCCAGTCCATCACAGTGCAATACAGAGGCAAACAGGACAACCATTCACTCACAATAATCAGTTAACCTAGCAGTCATTTTCCTGGACAGTGGGAGGAAGCAAGTACCCAAGGAAGGCACGGGCAGATCACGCAAACTTCATGCTGAGAGACCCTTGACCGGGTAGCCACACAGATTCCAACAAAAAAAAAATCTGACTTCGCATCAGTTGCACAGCAGCATTGACTACGGTATGTTCCCATGCATTTCAGGTCTTATAGTTGTTTGAAAAATGTATCTGGCTGACTCACACTCGGCTGATTCGTCAACTAAGCTGATCTTACAGATTGATACAGCCCACAGACTTAACTAAGGTAACTCCATGTGGAAACATGGAAGTTGTTCAGCAGGAAAAACAGCACCAACGGTAACACTGGTCTGTTGTGGAATTATTACATAGTGTTGGATCCCACTTGATCAATTTGTTTTTTACACCCTTAAGATTGACTAAAACAAATGGCATATTTCTGAATTGATGCTAGCATTTTCAACAAGGTCACAGTGATATCTTTCTACAACAGGTAGGAAAACTATTTCTGATAACTTGTTAGACGGCAAGACACTGATACGAAAAATACCAGAAAGTCCTCCTCTCAATGGCTCAAAGAATCTGAATTGAAAGTTTGGGAGTGGACTAGCCAAAGAATGGACTTACATTCCCTTGAGATGCTGTGGCATAAAAACAGGTCGTTCAGGCTCAAACACCCTCCAGTGTGGCTGAATTTAAACAAGTCTGCATAGAAGAGTTGGCTAAAATTCCTCCACATTAATGTAAAAACCGTCTCGCCGGTTATTGAAAAAAACTTTCTTAGTTGTTGTTGCAAAACGTAGAACAAACAGTCATTAGGTTCAGGGGGAAAGTCCTTTTTCACATAACGCCTGGTTGTTTTGGAAAGTTTTTTTCATTTAATAAACAAATTACTGCAAAACTGTTTTTGTATTTCTCTGATGCTAAAATGTGTTTGATCATTTGAAGCTTTTAAGTTATGTAAAAACATAAAAAATCTGTAAGAGAAGAAATACTTTTTCACGGCACGTAAGTTATAATGATCAATTTTTCGTAATAGTATATACTAAAACATACTACATCTGACCTTTTTTAATCATTGCTAATGTTAAATATATACAAACCAACAGTTCAGCTCTGTAATTTGAGTATGAGCTACATCTGTGGTCCAGTTCAAGTGCATTAAACATGGTACCTTTGCATCAGATGGAGGTGATTGTCACAGATGACAAATATTGTGGTAAAAATGAAAGAAAATACAGCACAAACTCGTGACTTTCCCAGACTTTTGAGATCATAGGTAAATGCTAAGAGATGTGTTATGCTTCAGAATTCAAATTAAGCTCGCGGCATCAAATCAGCCTCTTTATGCAATAGAGCCATCACCAGAACAGCAGGGGTACTGAACAAACATTCACTCTAATTATAAATCAGCCTCCTGCTATGCCAGCTCAGATTGCTCACAGTCGTCTCTCTCCTTTTTTTCCCTCTCTGTCTCTTTTTCTCGCCCACGTCTACCCACAGCCAAATACTTTGGTTCATCCAAGGTAAATCTGCTTCGGATAAACAATCTCCACAATACAGGGTGGGATTTAGATGAGGATTTTGAAATGTTCTTGCAAACATAAAATAGTTCTCTCAACATTAATCTAAAATTTGGTTACAGCTGACAACATTCCCAACAATACAAC
The DNA here is from genome assembly GCA_036173005.1 of Crenichthys baileyi. NCBI lineage: Eukaryota > Metazoa > Chordata > Actinopteri > Cyprinodontiformes > Goodeidae > Crenichthys > Crenichthys baileyi. The sequence goes on along the minus strand of JAHHUM010002928.1, from coordinate 423,668 downwards.
TTTACCTCAGTGGCGTTAGCTCACTGAACTCTAATGTTTATACCCAAAAAGAAAGGAACACACAATGCTGATGACACAGGTGGCGACTTTTTACACCAGTTTGGACTAAACAAAAGCCCAGAAGAGTAAATATTTGAGCTCTTGCTTGATGTTTAACCTTATGAGTTATTTCTCTTATGCTATAAAAACTAGTTATAAATAACTACAAAATGTAATAAGGACTACATCTAAATGAATTCAACTTGTCTTCAGACATAAAGCACCGAAGTACAACAAATGACATCGTGCGGCACTTTCCAAGACAAAGAGGTAAAATTCATGTCCAGATATATAAAGTCAAATTAATTTCAAATTATTCCAATTCATTCAAATCGAATTATATAGTCACATTTAGATGAAAGTAGTCCAGTTAAATCCAAATTATAATACGATGCAAAGTCTGTTGATTATATATCGGGAACAGGAAAAAAGGTTTCCCCAATCATTGTTAGGCATGTGGCGATGGTGGAGAAGAACCGCTCAGTTTTAATGAAACCTCCAACAGAACTCACTATGAACAGTCATCTGTTACAACTGGCAGGACAGAAAACAGACACAGAAAAACAGTGAAGCACTTGTCCAGGAAAACGTCATATATAAAGGAAAGCTACATATGCAGGCTTGATGGCAGCAATGGCTTCATCTAGGAAAGACACACAGCTTAGACGCTCTGAGCCAATAATGCTATCTCTGTCAAGGGTTCTTAAACATTTGTCCAAATCTGCTTTCTATATGAGGTTTGGTACAACTATTGATGAGTCATCTTTTATAACTTACAAGTAAAAGAAGTAGCAATTTATGCTCTAAATTGTTTGTATTTGACTCTAAGGTGCTCTAACAGTAAATTATAATATATAATAAGATTTCAAAACTTTTCAAAAAGTTAAGAAAATAAACAAACTTAAAGTACAACAAAACACTGTAACATCAAAACAGAATACACAGCATACAACTAGTAGAGGACAATGGATGGATGGTCTGTTTTACGTTCCATGCAGTGGAACAAATATATATTTTTTGTTTTAACGGAAATTAGAATAAATCTGCAATAAGATATAGAAGATTACAAGCATACAATTATTGAAGATAGCTCGAAGCTAAAGAGGCAGCGAGGAAACACTTAGAACACAAAACAACAACACCACTGATGCGTTTTTCTTTCTTATGTCCATCTCCTATATAGCATGATGGATACAGCTGCAACAAGACATACAGTATGTACACCTGTATGTAAGACAACGCTGTACTTTTGTTTTTGACTGGCTCTGTAGCCACCTTTGTGACTGCTATCCTACTGCACATGCTAGTCGTGCTGGCAGCAAGCATCATCTTATGCAAAAGGCCAAAAGGCGGCTATGCTAAACGACCATCTTGGCAGAATCTCAGTAAAAACGCAAAAAATTTCAGCTGCAAACTTTGAACTAACAAACAATCTCAGTGTGTCCTGGACATCACATTAATTTTCTCATATGGTAGGGGTGAGTGCTTTTTAGAGATTCCAGCTGGGGGATGCTCACAATGCAGTTGATAAAAATGTGTTTTCAAAAAATCCTTATTCCACATTTTAATTTGCTTTGCGGTAAAAAAACAAAATGCACTGGACATGACCTTTGTAAAAAAAAACTGCCCAAGGTATCGAAAAAGAAAATCCTTGTTAACTTTATTGCAGTTTTGGTGAAACAACTGTGACAGAAATAATATCTTCAACCTATGCTTAAAAATCCCAGACTTTGTTCCGAGGCCCAAAAAAACTTCTCAATGCATGGACAGGGTACACCATGATTACTTTTCATAAAAGCATGTCCTGTTAATATACTAGTTCCAGACACAGCTCATTTGATGTATTATAATTATTGGCAATAGCATTTCAGTTTGACAGCTGACCGTGTTACAACTTCATTCAATACCGTTCAGATACAGCCCTTTAAATGTGGATTTTCCAAAGACATAGCAGATAAAGTGTTTCAATAAACCAGATTAATTATTTGCACAATCAACTTTTCTGTAAATATCTGGCATTGTCCCACCTGTGTTGTTTAAAGTGGAATATGCTGCAGATGCCTCTCTGGTTCTCTGCATAGTTTTCTCCTAAACTGAGATTTAGGAAGAGAACCTTTCAGTGAATTATAAATTGTATGTATAATATATACCATATGCCATTCTTCAACAGCCAGTGCAAATGAAGCGAGAGCAAGATGCCAGGAACTCACAGAAAATCATGAAAAGCAGGCTCTCTGAAAGACAACTGCCAACAATGTTCCATACCTTAACTTTTAAAAGAAAATAAATAACAGGGTTTATGCTTTTAAAAGTGATTCTTTATGTTATGTTGCTAGCTACTGACTCACAGGAATGTTTCTGCACCAAATATTACATTATATAACATATATTAACCACAGGACAGTATATCTGACCCCTTTCTTGATTTTAACAGTGTTTAAAGATAACAAAGCACAAAGAAACAGGTAAAAGGGCATTATGTCCTGCTCTTGAGAAGGCATTGACTGGTTACCAGTATCAAGGTTCTGTTAAACTAGTCAGTCATCTTGTGGAAACTAATCAGTTAATCTTCATAAGGTAACACGGTTTTAAAACTAAAATCAGCAAATACTATTGGCACGCCTGACTCTACCTGTTCAGATAGCCTGACTAATTAACCATCTAAAATACACTTGTTATGCTGGGGTTTCTTTGTAAACAGCATATTGGTAAAATGTTTTGTGCAGGACGCACTTAAACACTAAATTACACCTAAATTTAGCAGGTGTATGGTTTGTATTTTTGTAACAATAGGGAAATTTTACTCACAACATTCTAAATGAAGTTATCCATAATGTTTTATTATTTAGCAACAGTAGTAATAACTGTTGCCTTTCTATTTTATATAAAATATAATAATTTAGTTTTATAAAAAAATAAATTTTTGTGCACATCACGTAATACCACAGTTGTCATACCATGACAACCTTAAACCTGCCTCTGCCTACTCTTAAGGGATTCCTGTGAACTGACCTTAAAGGGTTGATCTGTAATCTGGTCAAAGCATCATTACCTTAGATATCGTAATGTACAATGAAATTTATCTAGTAAGGTATTATATTAAATTATGTCCGATTAAATAAACAATTTCCATTGACACATTTCAATCTTCTTTCTGTCCTCTAAGGCTGTCAGCTATCGTTTTCGACCACCGGATAAAGAAGTTCTTTCAGCCAGTGATATTGTATAACAGTTGAGCTCCGGAGTATCTGTGTAAATCAAGTTGACCCTTTGAAACTGTAGCTCTAGTAAACAAACAATTAAGTCAAAACCAAAGCACTAACACTGAACCAACCACACGAAAGGGTTATAGAACAGAACCCAGCACTGTGGTTGATTATTTCCTCCGGAAATCCTGAAAGGATTTAACTGACTCGCACATGTGTTTGCTGCAATCATCCGTTTTACCTTTCCAGTTGTCCAAACCACACATTTGTGCAACAAGTCCACAGACTTGTGTGTGTGTATGGAAGACAGTGTTATGATTGTGGAGTTTAGGAAGGATTTAAACACTACTACTTAGAAACTCTTAACCTTACTGACCCTTTTCCAACTAATACAAATCCTGTTGTACTTGAGAATTACACCAGGCCCTTGCTTTGACCGCGAGTTCCAGTCGGCACATGTACTGGAACAATAACAGTAGATTTTCAGTTTTCAGCTGTTTAACTTGCTGGATTAACCAAAAATCACGTTGGGAGATTATGTATTTTCTCTAATCTAGACCAGGTCGAAAATGCATAAACCTAATATTTGGTTTTATGTTCCTCAGCAAGTCGCCCCTTAACTAGATGCTTTTGCAGCCATCAAGAAGCTTCCAGAATTATTCTGGTTGGATTTTAATCATTATTCTTGGAACAGTTGGTAGATGTTATTTAAACTGGTAGTTTGCCAGCCACAAACCTGAGTTTTAAGCATACTCAATAGATGTTTAATAAATTTGAGGTCAAAGCCTTTTCAGAAATTCAATGGCCTGCTCAGAGCTTCTGGTGGAGGATGTGCAGGCTGACGGTGTTAACGGCCAAGCTGAAGTCGTTTTGTGTGAGAGCAAACCTGAAGTTTGTGTGAGAGTGAGGTGTGAAGGCTGCTAATCAAACCTGCAGAAAAATCGGTTCAGATCTTCTAGGCAGGGTGCCATCACAGCATGGGGGGTAGGGTTCCTGTAGTTGGTAATAGTCTGCAAACTCCTCCCCACTAAAGTACTGTTGTTTTTTTATTTTAGTTTTTTATTTTCTCACTGTAGGCTGTTTTAGCTAGGTTGATCTCCTTTGTCAGTTTGTTTCTTGCCTGTTTATACAGTACCTGGTCTCCACTGTGGTAAGCCTCATCTTTGGTCTGACGCAGCTGCCTCAGATGTGAAGAAAACAATGGTTTATTGTTGAAAGTGTGAAAGGTCTTGGTCTGCACACGCATCTCCTTACAAAAGCTGATCCATGAAGTTACTGCATCAGTTAGTTGGTTAAAATTTAGAGGCAGAAGCTTCAAAAACATTCTAATCTGTGCAATCATTAGCATCTGCTTTGACTCATTTGTCCACTTTCTAACAGTTTGAACCATAGGCCTAGAGGTTTTCAGTCTCTGTCTCTAAGTTGGTATCAGATGAAGCAGGCAGTGGACAGACAGTCTCAACCCTGCACGAAGGACAACACTCTATGCATCTTCTAGAGCTGTGTAACAGTGGCCCAGTGTGTTTTTGTTTCTGGTTGGGCAATTACCATGCTGTCTGTATCGAGGTAGCTCATTAGAAACATTTGTGCTGTTAAAATTCACAACAACAATGATGAGAGTCAGGTTGTTTTTTCTTCACGTCAGTTATCAGCTCAGACAGCTCTCTGAAGTGCAGGGTGGAGGGATGTAAACATCGACCAGACTGAACGAGGAGAACTCCCTCTGTGAATAAAAATGCCTCTAGGTGAGGACTACATGTCTTCTTTAACAGTCTGACATCGATGCACCAGCCTTCGTTTATATAAAAGCAGATCCCGCCTCCTCAGTTTTTCCCCGTGAGCTCCACACTGTGGTCCACATGAAACATCTGGAAGCCCAGCAAGAGAAGCACACTGTCCAGAACGTGTTCACCGAGCAAGGTTTTGGTGAGGGATAGTGCAGCAGATCAGCGGAAGTCAAAGGTTTTTTGTGAAGAGAAGGAGCAGTAGGTTTATTTTGTTCCCCAGGGAGCGGAGTTGACCAGGTGGATGGATGGGAGCAGAGCACTGTGTCCCCTCTGGCAGAGTTTGACAAGATTTCCTGCCCATTCACCTGCGTCTTCCTTAGATTCCAAAGAGAGTTTTTTACATTTTACATTACATTAGATACATCATTATGCTGATTTAAATGAATTTTCCATGGCTTTTTGGAGCAGTGGAAACAGAAAGCACACAAAATACCCGGAATTCCTTTTAACAGGGTAAATCCCAGGAATTTAAATCCAGGGACCTTTGGTGGGAAAGGGGCTCTTGACTGTGGCCAAACAGCTCAACCTTTAGATCATTAGATTATATAAATACCTACCAAATTACAAACCCCATTTGCATAGATTCCACCAATCCTGCCATTCATATTTGTAGATTCAAATATATATTTTTTTTAATCAGTGAAGTTTTTGTGATCTCACCATTTCAGCCTAAAATTTGGTTCAGATTCATAATTAGAAACCCCAAATAAATCATGCCATTTATGCACATGATGAGTGTATATTAACTTCTGAACTGAAGTGAAGCTAGAGTTCTCCCCGCTTTGTTTTACACTTCATTAACCATGTTTCCTAATGGATTTGGGATGTGAAAAACAATACACCAATAAAGTAAAAAGGCTTTTTGAAAATGATTTGCATCAATGGATACACATGCTACGTTTATTATTAAAATGCAATCATTGTGTTCACCTATTGTGTGGACTGTAGCACTTCTATTTTTTAGCAAACTCAGCTTCATGCCAAAACTAAGAATAATTTGTGGAACTGACTCACTTTGTCGAGAACTGGTTTTTGGATTTTTCCTGTAACAAAATATCTTGACTAGTATTAAGCTTTTACTGGAAATGTGTCACCACCTCTGGAGAGTATGCTGAGTTGTGTCTGAGTGAAACATCGAATCACACAGCTTGCGTGGTTCTGTACAAGAAAACCTATAGTCTTCCTGGACATCTTTTTTCCCAGACATTAGTCATGAATTAGATCACTGAAGAATTAGATCTCTAAAGTAGACAACAGAGATATCCGGTATGAACACATGCAAAAGGTACTTTTGGTAATTTATGAGCCAAACAACCAAAGATATCTCTGTAAAGGAGTATTGTAGGTATGTATAATTGTGATTTACTGTCACGGGTAAAACACCTTTTTGTTTGATGTGACAGACCAGACCTTTACTGGAAAGCTTTCACACTACAGCTGTAACTTGTTTTTTTTTCATGCCACCTTACAAATTACTCTGTATATTTCACAAGAATGGCAATTGTGAGAATCCCCCACGTCCTTTCATTCAGTTAAAGTGACATTCATATGTTATTCTACCTTATATTTTTCTTTTTTTAAAGAGACGTTTTAGGTTACCAGCTCCAAAAGTCCTGGATAGGCTCCCCTGAAAGGCCTTTAAGAGGCCCTCCCTGCATAGTTTACGGAGACCTTAGAGGATAGTCCACTGAAAATATAATATACATAACAGAAAACACAGATTGTAAAACTGAAAATCACATTTTAGCCTTTAACATCTTGGAGAATTGAACATAAAGTAATTACCCTTTGTCAGCTTTTCATAAGAATAAAACTATGAATTATGTTAAGAGTACAAGAGAAGTTCACAAACATGCTGGCCTTAAGCATGCTAAGCACGTACTCTCCACATACGTTCTGCTTCTCATTATACTTGATTCAAGCCACCCTCCTCCGCCAGGCCTATAGCCTCAAAGCCATTTATGTGTCAACCAAATTACCACGGGTAACCTTTTTTTTTTTTCAGATGAGTGTTTTGTTTGTCTTTTTTCATCCTTCCCTGATCATTGATGTTCCTCAAACATCCCCACATAATAAATATAAAGAGAACTAGAAATCTGAGGTAAAACTATCTTCAGATCAGAGATGGAGTGTATTTTTGCCTTCTGAAGCTCACCATCCTTTCCTCTCCTATGAAAGACCGTGGCTAACAAACTGTGGCTAATCTGGAGGCAGTGAATGTCCTCATCTGAACTTTGAGTCGATGAAACAGCAAAGTCCCACCGCTGCGTGGCTTCTCTCCTCACATTTTCTCCACCTCGCTTTGCTCAGCATTAGAAGGCTTTGCTCCATCACAACCCGCCTGCTCACAATATGTCAACCAGTAACATCTGCGATGTGAAGGTGTAAATTTGGACTAAGTTCAGGTCTAAATATATAAGAAAAATATCACTTGCAATAAACAGCAGAGGAAGGCAAACTGTTATTTTAGACATAAAATCTCACAAAAGGTTTAAGATATCTAGTTGTTTTGCCCCTAATGAAAAGTGCAGAGACAATTAGAGCAGGATAAGCAAGAAAATAAAATTTAGATCCCTCATCCGTTCCTTGCAAATTAACTGTAATCATATTTCTTACAATAGAACTAAATACCAGAATTTCACATATTCTCTCATATGCTAGTATGACTGCAACAATAGCAATTATTCCAATTCAGTAGTATGGCTGTAATTCAGTAACAACAGATCTCAATAGGCGATTTTGTACGTTTTTGCCTTATAAACACCTAGTATAATGGACTATTATACATATCTATTATATATATAACTTATATATACTAATATTATATATATATAATAGTATATATAGATATATATACATATATATATATATATATATACATATATATATATATATATATATATATATATATATATATATATATATATATATATGTATAGTATATATATATATATATATATATACTGGATGTATAAAACTTAATCTCACAGTAAGCTATACTGTCCTCATTGATAAAAATGGACTCACCTCAGTCTACCATATTCTTGAAACTGAAAGCGAAACTGACTACATGACCTACTTTATGATTCATTCAGATTTTATTGTCTGAGGACTTGGAGACGCTAATACAGTACAGAAACTTAATTCCAAGATGCTCAATAAAAGAACAGAGATGGTGACGACACAGCAAAAGTCACCTACCCTGTTCTGACACGGTAGAACACTGTGAATTGCACACTTTTGATTGTAATCCAAATGCACTATTCAGCACTAGAACACATACCTAGCAGCACACAAACCTAAAGGATGTGAAATAACTTGTTCCACAAAATGGGAAGCAGTGTGACACCTGTTTAATTAGTGCTAGTTTGAATGTTCATTTCCTCGTTTAAATTAAATTTTTATTTAGTAGTTTGTAGATTGCTTGAGGTTCATAGTTGTTTGTTAGTCTTCATGTCATTTTCATGTTTTTTGGGATTTTTTTGTTTAGTTAAATAATAGCACGTAATTTAATCTAATACTGTCAAATATACAGAAATCTTCAGATTCGACATTCAATATGTGATAGGTATCACTCAATGGGAAGTGACAAGGTTCAACCTACAAATAAGGATTCTTCAAGGTATTATGAGACTGATTGATTTATTACCATTAAGATAATATATTTGCTATACTATTGAATTATTTTTACTTCAAACATTTATGTTATTGTCTCTCCTCCTGGTTGTTTTTCTTTTCTTCCAGGTGGCACACGATGGACGGTAAGTAAGTAGGTGTTTTGTTCCTAAAAAAAACATCTCACCACCCCCACAAACACATTAAAAATGGAATCACAAATTAAAAGTGCCTCGTTATGTAACCAGACTGTCGAGTTATGATTATTTGAACAAAAGTTTCTCAGTTCTGTCGGAGAGGTCAAGAACGTTAATGAAAGCTTTTTTTGAGAGTGAAACTTATGTTGAGGGAGCTTTTCTTGTTTTTTGTCTCAGATATGTTTTTTTAATCTCCGTTCACAAACACTCAAACACTTTAGTTGAAAAGAATAAAATGCACACTTTATTCCCCAACTTGTAAAGATACAGGGTCAGCTGTCGGAGCTCTTTTGGGGAGTGAAAAGTCGAATAAAATTACCAGAAATAATAAATGTGTGAGTGGTTGAACCTTCATACCATACCATACCTTACCAATTTTATTTATAAAGCATTTTAAACACCCACAGGACCAACGTGCTATACACAATCCTAAAATACAAATGATCAATCATAAAACAATAAACAAAGTGGTATACAAAAATAGGCTGGATTGTTAAAGCTTAAAAGATCCCTGGTTCTTTTGGAATTTCTTTCAACTTCATATTTGTCTTTTTGTTAGGTATGCAAACACATCTGACACTTCCTGCCTCATTGCTTGGACTATTCCCATGAATACTGTGCCTTAGATAGTGAATGTTTCTAATGAAAGATGAAGTCACTTAGTATTTTATCTAAGACGTAATATGCTTATAAGGGAGTCCAACAGAACCCAAGACATAAGAGAAATAAACCGCTTCTAAGGCCCCCCAAACCATCAGCCGGCCTCCCATAAATGCTTAAAGTTTAACACAGACAATAGATCTAAAATGTTTTATATCTGTTTTTGAGAATCGGAATACCTTTAAAGCGTAGATATTTTAATTTATTAATTTCAAATTTATCTGAGCGGGAACTAGACATTAAATAATGTTACGTTTAAAAGAAACCGTTGTCCTGTTTATAGACCCTCTGGTTAAAGGCTAAGACTTCAACAAAATCAATTAGAAGAAATAAATTAAATGATTTTAAATAGTTTAAAATTTAATATTTAAAGGAACTTGCAAGTTTACTTTGTAAAAGTGCAAATAATAATCGTCCTTGTTGTGTTAACATAGTGACAGTGTGGCCGCAAATCCAGTTCCCATACAACCTTGGACCATAACTGGAGTCAGATGTGTTTAAGAGTCATCAACTCTTGTTAATGTTAACTATGTTTAAATACCTCTACTTTTCATCAAACAAAAATGGGTGGACAGCAGTGATTCCACAAACATGAACAATACAAAGATCACCCATAAGACATTAGAATCACAAAAGGATGAAATCAAGCCAACTAACAAAATAGTTAAATAGCACAGATTAACTACCAAGCACTGACATAATTGTTGAAATTGAAGGAAATTACAATTAATCCGCTGTCCATTAAAGTGGACATAATGGATAAATAAAGGTAAAATGAACATGTGGAGAGCTCATACTCAGGAGTCAGAAACAAGGTACACTATCTTTTCTTCACACTGAACATGATAGGAAAATGTGATATGGAGAAACATTAGTTTAACAGCAGCGTATTCATTTCATTTTATAGTTTTCACTCAGTGTATAGTACAATTAATTTATTTTTCCTGCACACATTTAAAAGTCCAAACACTGTTATGATCTTGGTGGGTTTTTGTGTGTGAGTATTTTTCGTGTGGAGTCTGGGGTCTTTCCAAAATTGAGGATCTTTGCTGATGACAGTGGGCTGGTCTTTGCCTGATGGTCAACCTTGCTGGTAGACTTAAGCCTCTGATTCCCAGTGAACCTTGCTCCTTGATAGTTTTGTCTAGTTTCATGTTTTTGCCCTTTCTTCTGTAAGCTCACCATCTGCTGCTTTCTGTGCCTGTCCACTTGAAGACTTCGTGTAAGCTACCCACGGACCTCTTAAGACCACTTGGCTCAAGTTACCAGGATCATTAGCCTCCCTTTCAACCTTCGCCTCCCCCTGAACCCGGTAAGCCGGTCTGATCAGCATACTAGCAGAGGTCTCTACCACCATCGCTAACTCTCTTCTCTCTTTCCCAGACACAGATGACCCCGATTGCCTAAAGTCATCCATTAGTATTGTTGTGAATAAATATTAAACTGTTTCCTGAGTCCTGTCTAATTTTGCATGATGGTCATAAAACTCCCCAGCACTATGACAAACACAAGTTGTCTAAGAGGAAATGTAAAAAAAAAATCTTTAAAACAATGTTATGTTTTCATGTCTGAAGATGAATGAAAACAGGAGAAAACCCTTATTGAAGTAATTATAATTCATGAATGAAGGGGTTTAAAGTCCAACCTCCAAAACATGGTCATTTCAGCCTTGCTTTCACTAAGGTGAAGGAAGTTTAAATTCATCCATTTTAAACAATCTAATACATTTTTCAAAGATTTATTTTTAACTTCACTGGTATGTAGTAAATAAGAATGTTTGTAGCAAGGTGGTGGAAATGATTAGTCTAAAAAAAGAACACACCAATGAAGCACTGGAAAATTGGGCCATTTTCTTTTAGTCTATCATTGTATTTTGCAACAGTTTTGCATCTCGCATTTTCTCAAAGTTAGCCATTTGCACAATTTCTCTGTTCTAAAGCTGTTCTGTTCATGACCTGAACTGTGCGAGACATTTTCGCACCGGAGGGTTTGTACTGGTTCATGTCTCAGAAGCTGCAGAGCTTTGCATTTCTTGTATTGTTTGTTATGGCCGTGCAGCTGAAAAGAGGAGCGGAGCAAGCTGATGGCACAGACCAGCGCTGCAATTTCATTCTTTTATAAAAGGCAGAGTGGGGCCAGGATTTACCAGGGGGTCTTGCATAGTTAAGACATAATGAAGAGGACAGAGGGGTCATAAAGGGGGTGGGATGTGGGGGTGTTGTAGCACACTGGAGAGAATACATTTGCAACACATTTTCACCAATGCTGACAGGATTGTATTCCCCCTTTGTCTTTTGTATAATCAAAAATGTAACAAAAAATACAAAATACTGTGAGAATTAAAATGAATTATTAAAATCATGAACATGAAAAAGGAATTAAATAATAGCCATTATAATTTTTTTAATTTGAATCATGGTCATGATGGATAGATTCTACAACATTGAGACGCATAACATTTTGCTAAGAATTTAACTTAAGATGTTGGTTACGGCCAACCATAATTCTCATCTGATGTGTCAGCTGTGTCCAGCAGAGAGCAGTAAGAATGGGTACCTTGAAAAAGTCTTTATAGCCCTTAAGTATATAAATTGGTTTTTATACTTCTAGTATTGAAGCACTTTGAATGCTCCATATACAGGGGTTGGACAATGAAACTGAAACACCTGTCATTTTAGAGTGGGAGGTTTCATGGCTAAATTGGACCAGCCTGGTAGCCAGTCTTCATTGATTGCACATTGCACCAGTAAGAGCAGAGTGTGAAAGTTCAATTAGCAGGGTAAGAGCACAGTTTTGCTCAAAATATTGAAATGCACACAACATTATGGGTGACATACCAGAGTTCAAAAGAGGACAAATTGTTGGTGCACGTCTTGCTGGCGCATCTGTGACCAAGACAGCAAGTCTTTGTGATGTATCAAGAGCCACGGTATCCAGGGTAATGTCAGCATACCACCAAGAAGGACAAACCACATCCAACAGGATTAACTGTGGACGCAAGAGGAAGCTGTCTGAAAGGGATGTTCGGGTGCTAACCCGGATTGCATCCAAAAAACATAAAAACACGGCTGCCCAAATCACGGCAGAATTAAATGTGCACCTCAACTCTCCTGTTTCCACCAGAACTGTCCGTCGGGAGCTCCACAGGGTCAATATTCACGGGCGGGCTGCTATAGCCAAACCTTTGGTCACTCATGCCAATGCCAAACGTCAGTTTCAATGGTGCAAGGTGCGCAAATCTTGGGCTGTGGACAATGTGAAACATATATTGTTCTCTGATGAGTCCACCTTTACTGTTTTCCCCACATCCGGGAGAGTTACGGTGTGGAGAAGGCCCAAAGAAGCGTACCACCCAGACTGTTGCATGCCCAGAGTGAAGCATGGGGGTGGATCAGTGATGGTTTGGGCGCCATATCATGGCATTCCCTAGGGCCCAATACTTGTGCTAGATGGGCGCGTCACTGCCAAGGACTACCGAACCATTCTTGAGGACCATGTGCATCCAGTGGTTCAAACATTGTATCCTGAAGGCGGTGCCGTGTATCAGGATGACAATGCACCAATACACACAGACTGGTGAAAGATTGGTTTGATGAACATGAAAGTGAAGTTGAACATCTCCCATGGCCTGCACAGTCACCAGATCTAAATATTATTGAGCCATTTTGGGGTGTTTTGGAGGAGCGAGTCAGGAAACGTTTTCCTCCACCAGTATCACGTAGTGACCTGGCCACTATCCTGCAAGAAGAATGGCTTAAAATCCCTCTGACCACTGTGCAGGACTTGTATATGTCATTCCCAAGATGAATTGATGCTGTATTGGCTGCAAAAGGAGGCCCTACACCATACTAATAAATTATTGTGGTCTAAAACCAGGTGTTTCAGTTTCATTGTCCAACCCCTGTAAGTATACAACTGTGGATCCTGGGTATCAGCTTTGGATCCCGAACAAGGCAGTTTTAAAATATTAGTATCCAAGGTCCCAAATGAAGCTCAGTTATCGGTTCCTGTTACTGGCCCATTGTCTGTGATTCTAACCCAGCTACACCACTCTGGTTTTAAACTTTTTTGTCATCTGTTTATTTTAAAATAATGGTCTGTTGGACTCAAGTCAAGAGACTGTAATACTATGCTCCACCAGCAGGTGGGAAGAATGTCAACATCAACTACATTAAAATGCAAAACAAGACAATCCTGGACACAACTGGAGTATTGCTAGGCCAAGATTCTCATAAGACATTGTCCAGTGGTCAGGAGAGCTGTCCATGGTCACCAGTCTCTCACAGGGCAGCACGCAGACACACACAACCATGACACTTGAGAGACCAGTTAACCTAACAGTCATGTTTTCAGACTGTGGGAGAAAGCTGGAGCGCCCAGAGAGAATCCAAGCACACACAGAGAAAACATGCAGTCTCCACACAGAAGACCCCAGGCTGAGATTCGATCCAGGATCTTCTTGCTGCAAGAAAACAGTTCTAACAAGTTTCACCCCTCCCATTTATTTTGGGTATGATTCCAATAAAGAACAGTTCACTTCTATTTAACGTGAACAATATAACCCTTTCTCAACAGATTGTAAATGATCCAGAAAATAGTACCAAGACTTTTTACTTATTGTGCAAAGGCCTGCCTTTAAAAACTGTTGATGATTTTGTTCTTATAGTGATGTTTCCCGCATTTATTACATTCAGAAGATGCAAACAAATACAATTTTGTGCATTTCTAAGTATCTTATGTATGTTTTTAAAAGTTTTACCATGAATTGTGATATTTCCTATTTATGTTTAGAATAAGGAACAATGTGGGACTAAAATATAAATAGATTTTATTAATCAGTGTTGACAAAACCATAATTTCAAACCCAGAAGTGACGGATGCCAATCATTGTGTTTCATGTCATGGATCAGGCTTTCACGTCTGTTAGTTTGTTAACCTCGGCTGGCCTCATGATCTTAGCCCTTAGTATTTGGCTTTCCCATCCTGTCCAGCATTTGTGATGCTGCCAGTTGATGCCTGTCCCACTGCTTTAATGGTATCCCGCAGAGAAAACCCCGGGCAGCAAACACATCCTGTTAAACAGTGGTGAGTTCATAATAACCCAATGAGGACACAAGTGCCTTGATTATCCTTCCAATCTGGAAACACACAAACCTTCTGTTAATATAGTCAGCTCTTATGTTTTAGAAAAGAACTGGTGTTTATGTTATGTGTTATGTGTTATGTGTGCTTTTCCTTAATAAGTAACTGAAAATAAAGAGAAAACGTGATTGCACCCCTGCATTGTTGTAGAAAACCACTGAAATTGTTAAGCTTCCAGTAACTCAGGAAAATGACACCAAGCAAACCGATTATTGATCATACAGAGCTGTTCATGGCAGCCATGGAGATCTAATAGGTCAGGGAACAATAGCACAGAATAAGGGAGAAAGAAAAAGAGAGAGAAAGTATGTCAAAGGTTTTCCGTTCTTACCCAGCATGGTCACCATCTGTCTGGCTTCGGCGAGAGCACAGACGGACACTCACTAAGCTCAAATAGGCAACAGGAGTCATCTGAGGACATCCTGCGACATGCTCACCACTATTATTTCTTGGGGTCTAAAAATGAGGGCAGCTGAAGATGTGAGCTTAAATGAAAGGTTGCCAGAAAACCCCAGAGCTACAGATAAAATATATATAAAGAGTTTTCAGAAAGTTGTTTGAAGATAAGTGAGATTGAATAGAAATAGAATGACATGCAACCTACATACAGTAACTTGCTCAGGTAGCTTTAATTTTTTTACATTTTGTCAAAAATGTACCTAAATGTACTTTATAAGGATGTTATGTGCTAGATCAACACAAAGCAGTGCAGCTATTTAAAGAAAAGGAAAAATGATAAGGCTTTCAACATTTTAACTGAAAAATCTGGTAGGTTTTCAGGGTTGTCATGTATTTAGCCCCACCCATCTGCCCTTCACCTCTGACTAGCACCCCTGTCTCTGCCGAAGAAAAGCATCCCCATAACATGATGCTGCCA
This sequence comes from Crenichthys baileyi, assembly GCA_036173005.1. Taxonomy (NCBI): domain Eukaryota; kingdom Metazoa; phylum Chordata; class Actinopteri; order Cyprinodontiformes; family Goodeidae; genus Crenichthys; species Crenichthys baileyi. The sequence goes on along the minus strand of JAHHUM010002928.1, from coordinate 408,145 downwards.
CCACCAAGTTTCATCACGGGGATGGTGAGTTCTAGATAATGTCCAGAATAAGAGCAAACGTCTTGTGGCTTTCTTTCAACAATGGTTTTCTTCAGGCCATTCTTCCATAAAGGCCAAAATAATGAAGATATGACTAAAAGTCGTCCTTCCACCTGACCTGTGGATCTCTGATTAAAGCTCTATTTGCCTGGCCTACCAGCTTAGGTGGTCGTCCATGTCTTGGTAGGTCTTCAGTTTGTCCATTCTCTTTCCATGTTCAGATGATTGATTGAACAGAGCTCTGTGAGATGTTCATAGCTTGGGATATTGCTTTAGAACCTAACTCTGCTTTAAACCTCTCCACAACTTTTACCCTGACCTGTCTGCTGTGTTTCTTGGTCTTCATGATGCTGTTTGATCACTAATGTTCTCTAATAAACCACTGAGACCTTCACAGAAGAGCTGTTTTTTAAACATTACACACTATTTACTAATTAGTTAATTTCTAAAGTCAGTTGGTTGCAGTGGATGTTAATTTGGGGTATTTATTCAGAACACATGTGAAAAGATGTGTCCTGCAGGACCTGAAGTCACTTCTTTGTAGACATTGCTGGACTATTTTACATCTTGATAAGTCATTTATCATCATTATTAGATAGCAAAGTAGTCAATGAAGTTCTCAGTTTCTCTGTGATGCACTCTATAAACATTTATTAAGACAAAGTGTTCCTTTATCAAGCCAAAACAGAGGCTTGGCTTCAGGTTTGAGTGTTTTTACAGACAGGTCCTATTGCAGTGCACGAAATCTCAAATTATTTAACTGATTTGTTCTCAGTGGGTGTAGAAAATGTTGCCTCTGGATGCAGTTAGATACAGTGCTAAGTAACTTAAATAGTTATGGTTGCTTTCTTCATTCTTACGTTTTCCCACCAGTTTTGCAAGAGATTACTGGTTTTGAAAATGTGAAATTTTAAATCTGCTTAAACAAATGAAGAACAGAGTTTAAGAGTTGTTTTGTTCTCAGGAAGGCTAACCATGGGTAAAAGTAGCAATAATCCATTAAGGCTTAGAGCATATTCAAGCGTTTTTGAATAAAACTTCAATCAGGGCATTAAAATTGAAGAAATAATTTGCTATTCTAACTGTAATGGATATAAAAAGTCTACAAACCCCAGTTAAAATGTTACGGTTTTATGACATAAAAAACCAAATCATTACACAACTGTTCTGTGACATACATTCACCGGCCTTACTGATGTCACAGGAGAAGCTTAAAATAGCAAAAAGGCAATAGTAGCTCAAATAACCACTTGTTACAACCAAGGTATGTAGAAAACCATCCCTAAACTTTCAACAAATCAAACCTTGAATTAGATGGCGCTGCAGCAGAAGATCATACCTGCTTCCACTTATTTCAGCTAAGAACAGGAGAATTCACACAGGCCCACCACAATTGGCCAATACCAGGTGGGAAAAACGTTGCTGCTTCCAATGAATCTCGATTTCACCTGCAATATTCACACAGTAGGGTCAGAATTTAGTGTAAACAATTTGAAAGCACAGATCCCTTCTGCTTCGTAACAGGATTTTAGCCTGGTGGTGGTGGTGGTGTAAGGATGTGGGGAAATTTTCTTAACTCACGTTGGGCCCCTAAATACTAGTTTTCCCATCATCTGATTACTTCTAGCAGGATCATGCACCATCCCACAAAGTTCAAATAATATCAAACTGCTTTCTTGAACTTAACAGTAAGTTCATTGCACCCCACTGGCCTACACAGTCACCAGATCTTAATCCAACAAAGAACCTTTGGGATGTGGTGAAACAAGTGGTTCATCATGGATGTGCAGTCAACAAATCCGCAGAAACAGTGTTGTGTCATTATGCTTCTGAATCCTTGTTGAATCCAGCAGAATGAAAGCAATTCTGAAGGCAAAAGGGAATCCAAGTGGGCACCAACCTAATAAAGTGGCCCAACACTATATGTCCTGAGAATTCAACTGAAAAATGAACAAATCTGTCACAGACAAAAAATGTTAAAAATAAAAAGCAGAAGTAACCTGGTTGCATAAGTGGGCAAAGCCTTCCTTGAATGATCGTTCAGTTTCACCATTCAGTCTTGAATTCACACCTGTCTGTAATTATAGTGAATCTGATCAACCTAAAATAAACTGTTCTAGCTGGATTCTTCTTTACATTAGCTCATTTGCAACCTTTGGCTTAAGCCATAGTTTGCAGAGAGGTTAAAATGTAGGAAAATTGTCTCATTATTCAAACGTGTCATTCAGGAGAAGGTTACATCCCTATCATTATATAAACACCATAGAGAGGTGAGGGAAGGTAGAACTAACTGGAGAAAATATGGAGCAACAGTGAAATAACTGAAACTGGACATACACTATATTAGACAATATAAATTAAGATTAGACAAGACAAGATACTTTTTCGTCCATTAAATGTACATAAAATGTTGGTTTCGTTCACATATCTAGCAGGAAAAACACATAAAAAACTAAAAAGCACAAAGCACATGGCCAAAGGAAATAAGTACATAAACCCACACAGAGTCATTTGTGTCCCAAATTAAAACCCAAAAGTATTTAAAAAGCAGTGTTCTTGATATGTTTGATGACGGTGAAACACTTATTCAGTATTTCATTGCTTGAAATAGTTACAGCTGAAGAAATGAAAGATTTTTTATCCCAGTTTTTTCTGTGATAGTGGTTCTTTAGGTCTTCTGCCAGAGGCCAGTAACTGAAACAATGAGAGAGGATGATGAGAAGAGTCTTTATGGAGCTGAGTGGTTTTCTTATGCATGGATCAATCATATAATTTCTGGAGCTAGAGCTGTTTTAAGCCAATAATCTTTTTCTCTATAATTTATGAAATGATAAAACCGAAACTGGTCAGGGAGGCTGCCTAGGGCTTTACAGCAACACTGAAGGAGCTGCAGAAGTTTTTGGTTAGGGCTGGTTGTGTTCTACATCTGACAACAATATCCTGCATCTTTCATATGTCTGGACTAAAGACTACGGTAGAAAGACAGAAGCCTTTTCTTCCAAGTAAAACATCCAGCCCTGAATGTGCCCCTTGATGCCCAAACTGCACAACCCTCAGCTTCAGGAGTTATACTCTAGGCTTTATACTAGAAGCTCCTCCCACATGACAAACCCCCAATAATTGGAATTTAGTCAGTATAGCAAAAATACAGACAATCAGAAACACATTTATTTAGGATATTTAGCAGTACAACTATGGGGTAATCAAGTTGTCTGTTTGCATTTACATGCTTTTGCTCCTTTTTAAAATGGCGTTGCAAACACAAACGCCATTGGGTAGTCAGTTACAAATCATTATATTCAGCTTGTCTATGTAAGGGTGTGAAGACCGCTTCCTCTGGTTTGACAGAAAGCTTGGAAAAAAACCTGAAGGTGAGATGGAAACAAACAACAGATAACATCTGGTAATCCTTTATATTAACATCAAGGAACTTAAAAGTCATCAAAATCATTGCATTTACAGTACAGAACAAAACAAAGTAACAAACTTCTTTAAGCCGGCCAGATGTAACAAAATAAAAGGAATTGCTCAATCACTGGTTGTTTGTCTTAAATCTGAAGGCATGGCAGTAAGCTTGACCTAAAACACTGCACATCACCAAAAGAACATCAACACCTTCAGGTATCTGGTAGAAAGTTGAATAGATTTTGAAGTCACGGCACACACTATAGCCAACAAAAATGCGTGTTCACCTCTATGGAGGTAAATTTGTCTCAATATTATTCAATCAAACAAAAAACTAATCTCAATCAAAAAAAATAAATTGTGGTCAAAACCTTTACAGTAAAATTATGAAATATTAATTCTGGTTATAATATAGATGACCCTCTAATAAAATCTGAAGAGATTGTGTTGTCACCTCTCATGGTTTTGGAGAAATAAATTCCTCAAAGTTAGGCAAAAGCATATGCTGGTTAAGCATTTTAAGGTACTTTGACAAGGTATTTCTCCAAAACTGTACAGCAAAATATTGAATATTTATTATTTTACATAAAACATGAATGTGAAAGTTGTAAAAATGTAATTAATATAAATGCTCTGTAGGTTACTTTTCTGTTTTCCTCTTATTTTTTCAACCGTTGCCAGGATCGGGTCCTTTCTGCTCCATTACCGTAATGCACCTTGTATGCGCAAAGCTAATCTTTCAGAGAAAGCTGGTGTCGGCTAGCGTGACCGTGTATTTCTGACTGTCGGCTCACTTAACCGCAGTTTTCTTCTGTACAAGCCCTGCAGTTCGAGCAGAAGTTCAGAGGTGCGGGGAATCAGTTTGCCGCTTTAGTCAGCGCTAACCAATAGGGAAACGTCTTATATCGTTCGTCTTTAGGCCCCGTCCAGGATGTTCATGTTTCCAGCCCTCAAAATTCTTTGAGTTCAACCAAAAACAGAGAAAGTCAAAACCAAAAAAGCGAGAGTCGTAACCACAGATTTTTTACATGCACAAATAAAGGTTTATGTTTTGTAAATAAAATGAGTCATTTTAATCAAAAAAAGTTTTTTCAAACAATTTTTTTTCTCCCCAAAATAAAATATTTCATAAAAAAAAATTGTTACAACTCTGAAAGTTTTGATCACAACTTCATATTTTTTGATTGAGATTATATTTTTTTTGATTGAATAATATTGAGACAAATTTACCTCCATACACCTCAAGAATGTTAAAGCTTTTGAACGGCCCTTCAAAAGTCCCAAGGGCTCAACTGAAGAAGGCTGTGAAGAAGACATGTCCTAACAATAAATCTGGCAGATCTGGAAAACTTTTTGAAAAACAGGGTGGGCAAGCATGCCTAGTCAAGATGCAGATGGTGATAGACTCCAAAGACCAAATGCTGTAATCTAGCCTATATGTGGCTCAGCAAAGTAAAGTATTAGTTTAAAGGTGTGCACACTTATGCAACCAGGTTAAAGCAGCAATTTTACCTTTTATGTTTATCCCTCTAACAGGTTTGTTTGTCTTTTTAGTTAAATTGTACAAGATCTGTAATTTTAAAGGTGGGAATTATTTATCATAGTCTCACAAATATCTGTCAATTTAACAGTGGTGTGCAGTCTTCTTCTGACCCACTGCAAGGCAAGGAAAGGCAAATCAAAGTGTTTTACATGATTCTATTTTTTAAAACCCAATACTGTAATACTGGCACCACCGCGTATTACTGTAAACAAGACCTTTTTACGCCACTCTACCATAAAGGTCATCTTTATGGAGTTCATGACTAATAGTTGTCCTCTTAAGTGATCTGCCCACTGCTGCAGATGAGCTGCAGAGATTTCTGCAGCTCCTCCAATGTCATCTAGGTCTCTTGGTGAGTCCTCTGATTAATGTTCTCTTTGCCCAGGAGCTCAGTTGGTCCATCCTCTTTCCATGTTCAGATGATGAATTGAACAGAGCTCTGTGAGATGTGCAAAGCTTGGGATTTTGTTTTAGTACCTAAATCTGCTTTAGACTTTTCCACCACTGTATCCCTGGCCTATCAGGCCTCTACTTTGGTCCTAATGACATTAAAAACACATGCATGTCACAAAGATTTTTATTTGTAAACCATACATCATTTTTCTTTCACTTGGTAATTATACTACATTGCATTGGTCTATCACATAAAATCCCAGTAAAATATTTGCCCCGTAATGTGAAAAAGGCACAGCAGGTAGTCGTTTGTTGATCAGCCAGAGAAAAAAAGACCCATAAAAAAACAAAGAACTAACCCCCAAGAAAACCCTGGATCATTTCACAGGTGACATGACCAGAAAAATAAAACTGCATTTGAAACAATTTAGTTTTTTCACTAGCTCCCCGCTTGCAGCAATAAAAACAGCCTTAGGGAGAGTCGTTCAGCATGAACGCTAGAGCTGTTTGATTTAGATGGGGTCATGGAAGGTAAATCAGAGTAAGTACTGTTCTTCTTGAAAGAAGAGATATCAGTGACTTGAAAGAAATTGGGCCAGAACTGTATCTTATCATTCTGATCTGTTTTGTGATTCAGTCTTTTTTTGATTTTCCATCAGCTGTGGTTTCTGGAAGCTCAGCATCTCAATAAACAAGCTTTAAAAAAAGGCTGCTTTCCTAGATCTGTGCTATCCTCAGATAAACCTGCTGCTGCTGCCAAGAATTCGGAAAGTTTATAGGAGGTAAATGTTAGAGAGTTTTCAGCAACAACAACGAGTGAATAATTTTTAATGCAAATGGCACAGCAGGTGAGCTTCTGTTGTCTCATCAATACAGCTCTTTCTTCTTTATGCTCATAAAACAGAAAGGATTTGGATTATAGATTGTTATTCCAGTTCCTCTGTGGAGGAGGTAAGTGGACAGAAAATGACAATAAATATGCTGTTTGAAAGAGCTGAAAGACAGATTTGTAAAACAAATGTCCACCAGAAAAGTAACAAACTCAGGCTACAAAGCTATGAAAAGCTTCTCATTGTGAAAGAGTCACATCTTTAGTTTAAAGGAAAAAAAGTGGGGTTATCGTGATTTAGTTTCAAATTTATTCATACTGTGAGCTCTGCACTATTGGATTAAATAGGAAAAATAAGTCGATGAACCCACACAGATCAGGAATTCAACCATTTCTGACAGTGGAGAAATGGGGAGCAACAAAGGTATGCTATTATTGCTTGGAAAAGCAATTTGTTTATGATATATAAAACTGTAAGCTAGTTGAATAACTGATTCTGTGATTACTTGAACAATGAAAGAAAGTGAGCATAGTAGGGAGTTACTTTAATAGCAAAGAATGGCTGCTGCTTTATAGTGACCAGTAGATAAAAAAACATCCTAAATAATGTCCTAAATATGTGAAATAAAACCTGAAAAGAACATTAAAGATCAAAATTGTATTCAGTTGAATAGCTATGCCAACTTAATAGTAAGTCTTACCACTTATATACGTTTTATATTGTGAGTTATGAAATGGTTTTCAGAAAAGCAATTCATTTCGTAATTTCACAGCCATAAATTCACTTGATTGATAGATAGATAGATAGATAGATAGATAGATAGATAGATAGATAGATAGATAGATAGATAGATAGATAGATAGATAGATAGATAGATAGATAGATAGATAGATAGATAGATAGATAGATAGATAGATAGATAGATAGATAGATAGATAGATAGATAGATGAAAAGTCATCATCCACTTACTATCAACAGAAAGCAGTGCCTTATTGTGAAGTGGGAGGAAAGTGATCTGTTTTTCTTTTTCAAGTAATAATCAACTGTAGCCCACATGTAAGTACAGTTGGATCAGTCGTACCCTGGTACACTTGAAACGCTCATTCTTCATACTTTAAAGATGTCTAAATATACTGTTGATTTCTTCCTCCCACGTTTCTCCATCATTAGGCATTGATTGTGTTATTTTACAAGTATCTAACTGCCTGAAAATGATGTACACATCTAATCACCTTAGACTAACACTAATGCTTATAAATTTACATGAAAAAAACATTTTTACAAAAGTACACTGGCACTACAATAGGTTTTGCTATAAGAGCCAGCCTGCATAATGTAACAGTAAACTTAGTTTATTACTTGTGCATTGAGAAATAATAATTCAACTTTAATTATAATTATTACAGTTTTGCATTATATATATATTTTATATATATATATTATATATATTATATATATATATATATATATATATATATATATCTAAATATATATAATATATAAATAGATATATATATAAATATATATATATAAACTGTCAACTGTTAATATCATTGAAAAGTTAATGCATTAATGCATTATATAGGTTAATTACACACTGAGTGATATATTTCAATGTTTATTTCCCTTTCCATGCTTTTGAAAACCCCAATTTCAGTTTCTAAGAACTTAGTCCTTCTATTGCATGAATTAGTGCAGCTTGGCATGGAGGTGATCAGCCTATGATTCTGCTGAGGGGTTCGGGAAGCTCAGGTTGCTTTAACAGTGGCCTTCAGCTCATGGACATTGTTGGATCTGGTGTTTTTAATCTTCCTATTGACAATGCTCCATAGATTCTCTGTGTGGTTTAGGTCAGGCAAATATACTGCTCAATCAAGCACAGATACCATGGCCATTAATGCTTCTGGCTTTGGACTTGATAAAACACAGTGGAACCCAGCACAAACACCAGCGTATGACATTGCTTTTTAAACCACCATTGACTGTGCAAACTTTACACTGGATCTCAAACAGCTTGGATTCTGTTGCTTTTAAATCTTCATGAAGACTCTGACTGGGACCTTGATTTCTAAATGAAATGCAAACTTCTGTTAGGCTGAGTGCAGCGTAGGACCCCAGAATGCAGACGAGCAGGCAGCATGATGGTAAGTGATCTGATTTAATCCTTTGAAAAACACAAAAACTCACTCACAGGTGGAGGCAGGGAAAAACAAGACATGAGCATGATCCAAAAAACAAGACATGAGCATGATCCAGAAAATGTTTCCGCAAGGAATAAACAGAACGGAGGTGTATATATGGCGCGTGAACCAGATGAAGCAAGGAGACAGATTAGTTTGAAGAAGGTGAACCGAATAAAGTTAATTAACAGACAGGAGAGAACAAAACGTGACTGGAGCAAAACAGAGACTCTTGAATACAAACTAACAGAAACTAGAAAAACATGAAACTAAAGCATAACCAGATCCAAAAACCAAACTTGACAAAACATGAACTAGAAGACAAAAACTAAAGCATGACCAGGAAAATAATAAACAGAAGCATGATTCAAAAACTGTGAAAAACATATAAGAAAAAAACAGAAACCAAACAACTCCAAATCATAACAACTTCACTTTATTCTGAAAAGAAGACTTTCGACTGCTGGCTGTCACCCTTGTTTCTTGTGCCTCTTTCTCTACCATACTTTTTCCTTCCACTCAACTTTTCATTAACGTGTTTGGTTACAAAACTCTGTATACAACCAGCTTTTTTAGCAATTACCTTTTGTGGCTTACCCTCCTTGTGGATGACATCAGTGACTGTCTGCTGGACACCTGTCAGGTCAGCATTAAAGTTCATTTACACCACCTGCTGTCTCCCGCCTACAAAGAGCATCATGATAAACTGTAATCTCCACGTTCTGCAACTTTTCTCTTTTCTACCCCTAGGAGGAGACTCAAGGCATTTCTCATGTGCACCAATTGATTCAGGGACAGTTTTGACCCCAGTGTTTTTAGACTCATCAACATACATCAGTCTAACACATTAAAAATGTGCCACATAAATATGCATATTTAACAAAAAATGTTAAATATTGTGTGCCCAACACATTTATGTGTAGCACTGCTGCTGTAAGGAAAAATCTACAAAACCAACAGAAACAAACTCTTACAATATATCACTCTTAAAATCTAACACTCAGTGATGAGTGGTACATTTTATAACATATGTAAGATTTTCACTTTTTGAGATGAATTATTATTTATTAAGGTGCATCTGTAAGGTCAGACTGTAAGGTTGGGATCTGTCCCCCCCTTCCAAAGTCACATGTGGATTTTTATAGTTTATTCTCCAAAACTCATTTAAAAAATTATTTTTTTCACTTGGATAACGCTTTCCCCTCTCACAATGGCTCGGTGATGCAGTGGCGCATCATTTTCTGCATCATGTAGAATTACAGCGTTCGGATGACAGAAGGTAATCCCCACCATGTGAGGCCTTGGCCCCTGTTTGGAGGCGGGCTGTGATTCATTCAAATGTGCCAATGCTATAAAAAGGGGCGGGAGATGCAAGTAACCTAACTTCAACTCACAAGATCGTGGTATAGCGCAGAGCCATCCAGGTTATCTTCAGAAAGTGATGATGAATACTGTTAAAGCTGTAAAAAATGCTTTAATTTGTTTCGTCCTCTTGCCCCGTTTTCTCGTGGCAGCTGTTGTTTTCTGGCTGCTGGACTTTTTATGCATCAGGAAAAGGTTTTTCTTAAGGATGAAAGAGCAGGGAGGCGATGCCATTGATCCTCCTCTGTGCATATCGGACTCCAACCGCCTGTTCAGCTTTGAATCCTTGAAGGCCGTCTGGCACGGCCAGAAACTGGACTTTCTGAAAGCTGCGCATCTCGGACGCGGAGCGCCCAACACCGAAGTTGTTCGGCTGGAGGACCAGCGGCACTCCCGGATCCTGGACTGCGCACACGGCGACAGACCGCTCATCCTCAACTTCGGCAGCTGCACCTGACCGCCGTTCATGGCGCGCCTGAAGGCTTTCCAGGAGGTCGCGCAGCAGAACGCGGACATTGCGGACACCGTGGTGGTGTACATCGAGGAAGCGCATCCCTCCGACGGCTGGACGAGCACTGACGCTCCTTATCAGATCCCGAAGCACCGGTGTCTGGAGGAGAGGCTGAGCGCGGCGCACCTGATCCACCTGGAGTTACCCGGCTGCCATGTAGTGGCGGACAACATGGAGAACTCCTCCAGCGCCGCGTATGGGGCTTATTTTAACAGACTTTATATAGTGCAGGAGGGGAATGTGGTTTACCAAGGCGGCAGGGGACCTGAGGGGTACCGGATCTCAGAGCTCAGAGACTGGCTGGACCAACACAGGAAAGAGCTGGAAAAAACTGCCAATAAGCCGGCTTTAAACGTCTAGATTTGACTCCATTATTTCCATAACAATGACGGTTAAAGTATATTTATTTATTCTTTTCATAATGTTTGACCTAAATGATTTATTCTCTTTTTACTGTTATTATATGATAGGACTGTTACACTTTGCGTGCCAAACAGTTTCTTCCTCCTTTTTGTGTTAAAGTCAGTGAAGACTGAGAGGTGCGCATCACTCTGCTCCTCGGTATAGTTGTGAAGTCCGGTTTTTAAATGGCTTCAGTCCAGGGAACCGGTGCTGATGTTTTATACTGGAGAGATAAAAGTGAAGGAGCTGCTCAGCTCTCTGTCTTGCATGTGTATTTGTATAAAATATGTTGTTTTATGGAGATATTTTTCACTCATATATTTTTTTAACTATTGCACCCCAAACAGATATACAAAGGACTTTAAATGTTGTTGCTTGTAATATAATTTATTTGCTTTAATTTGGTGTTATACAGAAAGCAGGATCAAATTTCCATTAAAATAAAGCACAACTCACATCTGTGAATTGTAAATCCCCCTTTTCTGTGATGCAGTCTCTGAAGTAGTGGGAATTTTAGAAACATGAAATCACTTCAAAAAAGAAAACAATATTTCTAAAATGAATGCAAAATAATTTTTGTGCAAAATATTGAAATTTTATAATTTGGGACAATTTTTATAGGTGAATAGTAATGCATATAATTCAACTTACATTTTTTATCCTACTGCCAAATTCTCCCTCCCCCCTGATAAAATGTTGGATGACTGTTCTTAACCATTGGTATTGTTAAACCCATTTTAGTGTGGGAAATACCTCCTGTGCCCCAGGAAAATTCAAATTTCAATAAAAGTTGTCACCTAAAGCAACAAACTGTCTGAAGACTTTAAAAGATTATTAAAAAAAAACAGCTTGGAAGGAAAGTAAGAATGAGGAAAGAGTTACGAATAATGCAGTGTCCTGTTTGTGCAGATGAGTCTGCATCATTAAGCCAATCCAATTCAAAAGTTGCACCATAAAGTAAAAAAAATACATTTTTACTCAACCTATCATTATATCTGTAGTAAGGTTTTCAAAGAGATTAAAAAAAGAAACCCTAAAAGCTTAGAAGGAAAAAAATAAAATAATAAGTAAAGTCTATTTTGTGCAGATGGCATTGTAATATGTTGCCAGCTTTATTTATAAAATGCACCAATGAAGTTCACATATGTTAGAAATGTTGCAGATTTAAAAAGTGTAAGTTAGCCAGCACGTCTATTTCAAATCTAATATGGTTTTATAAAGATATATATATATATATATATATATATATATATATATATATATATATATATATATATAATATATATATATACATTTAAATAATTTAAATACATAAATATGAAATGTGGTTCTGGTCTTAGTTTATATTCAGATCGTGTGCCCTGGGACGGCTTTATGTCTAGCAGCGCCCCTGTTCTCAACCATCCTTTGAACTTTACTGTGTTAATAATTAGCTCTTTGGTAAATGCTCCAGAAAATAACCAACATTTTGTTTCACAGAGTCCCTTTCATAACCTCTGACCTCCATATGAGGATAATCACACTTAATCTTATTATGCATGAGTTAGATTTCCACCTTATAAAGGTCTAATTGTCTCAACACATCCATCCCAGAGCAGGGGCTGCATTTGGACAGCAGGCTTACCAGAGTTTTCACAATCTAATGCATTTTCTACCACTGTGCTTTTTTGCTGAACATTAACAATAAGTCTGACAACACATATGACATACAAAATGAAATGTATTCCTTTTTATTTTTTCTTTGGAAAAGGACTTAATTCAGTTTTTCTGAGGCTGGAGGGAAAATTCCTTCATAATGCTTCAGATACGACACAAATAAGACTCACTGGGGGCAATGTGGAGGACAACTCAGGAAATCACATAGTAATGCAGACAAAAGCCATATAAGGACAATGGACATATAACATTATGTCTAAGACTCTTTTTTATCTCTTTCCAACTATTCCAGCACCAGCAATCATGAGCATCTCTCCAGAAAGAAGGTAAACACAAGCAAAAGCTTTTAATTCATGATGCACACTGATGCTCTCTCTGCTGTTAACATCACCAAGGAAACGTCTGCTCCAAAATTATTAAAAAAATAAACATCACATTTTTTTGCAATCTGTAACTGCAACACATTGAGGGTAGACATTTTGTGATGGGTAAGTGGAAGAGAACAACTTTTAGTTTGAAATATGAGGTTCTGAAGCCAGTTTGCATCCTGTCATTATGAACTGCATGGTGCGTTACTATTTTAGTACAGTTTGACACTTCTTCAGATATTTGAAAAATTCATTTTTTTAATCCAAGTACTCCAAATTGTCTTGCACAGCACATTGGAGCCCAAAATTAATGTCTGTTCGAAAAGGTTTTCCACAATCTGCACAAATTTTGATGCACAAACTTATTTACATTTTAACCTAATATTTACATTCCAGTATTGGCCCCCAAAATCCATTTAGATAACTTCCAGTTTACAGCAACACTGGTATTGCTGTAAACTGGACATTTACCTCATGAGGAACAAATAAAGGATTATTCTATTCTATTCTATTCTATTCTATTCTATTCTATTCTATTCTATTCTATTCTCACAATACTCCACTTCTTTGACGCCAGCTGTTTGCTTACTAAGATTTTAAGTGAAATATCTTGGGCTCCTAATGGGTCAAAACAAATTCTATTTTCAGGAAAAGAATACCTTGTTTGACCCGACTACAACAGTTTTTTGCCGACCTGACCTGATGATTTAGAAAGTTGCAAGCTTAGAACATTTGATGCTGCTGTGACAGACAAGACTTACTCCAGTGCTATTAAGGAACATGTTACTGGTCTTACTTTTAGGTCCTCCAAGTGACCTGACTTTACTGCCCATCTGGAATAGATTTAACGCAGAAACACAGAGTATTTATGTGGAGCTGACAGCTGATCGAGGGGTACCTGCCTAAATAAAATATAACTTGTTCCATTGTGCACCCCCTGAAAAGGATCCCCAACAGGAATTCTTTAGATCTGTATTCCTTCCATGTGCGATTTTCCACGGATGTTGAGTCTCATCTGTCTGTTGAGAGGCCGACGGGAACAAAGGGTTAAAGGGTCTCAGGCTTTGGGGGAGATTTAACTTTTGCCGTTCTGTTTTGTTTTATGACTCTGAGAGAGCAGAATGGGTCTGCAGAGGTGTTTTTTTTCTTCTTTTCAGCTTCTCTGGTCAGCTTTGAAGGTGAGGGCCCCTCTCTCCCCAGGGTCATAACTCCACAAATGAATGTCTGGTGGTGGGGAGCCTGGGGCCTCTGCACACAAAAAGGTTTCATTGAAGACAGCATGTTAACATTTAACCATGCTCAAAACAATCTTCTTTCTGGTAAAAATAAAGCCATTCTGTGATCCAGGGTAAACATCTGAAAATACCAGGAACACGGTTCTAATTCTGCAATAACTTTAAAGCAGCCTCGGTTACAATATCATCCAAAAATGCAGAAATTAGTACATAACTGTTATGATGCTTAGCATTTTACACCATTTTTAAAATATATCTCCTCACAAACAGTCTGACGATAACAGCATTATCTCTAAGGTAGCGATACACTGCTACTAGGCAGATGTTTGAACATATTCAAAATCAAAGCTGCATAAAGAAACAGACAGATGTGAGATGCAAGTGTAAAAATCAGTGGAAGGTTCTCAACTAACCACTGAAAGTAAATCCTGAATTCATTCTGAACTCAGCTCCCGGCTACAGTTTTAGGTGGACGCCACCTTGTGGTTGTACTTTGTGACTGCATGTTTTTTAGTTTAGAACATCACAAAAAAGCCTCGTCAAATTAGACAAATATTTTCTCTGGCCACTATATTAGATACACCTGTTCAATAGCTCATTGACGTAAATAGCGAATCACCAAGTCACATGGCAGCAGCCCAATGCATGCAGGTATGTACAGGGGTTAGACAATGAAACTGAAACACCTGTCATTTTAGTGTGGGAGGTTTCATGGCTAAATTGGACCAGCCTGGTAGCCAGTCTTCATTCATTGCATATTGCACCAGTAAGAGCAGAGTGTGAAGGTTCAATTAGCAGGGTAAGAGCACAGTTTTGCTCAAAATATTGAAATGCACACAACATTATGGGTGACATACCAGATGTTCAAAAGAGGACAAATTGTTGGTGCACGTCTTGCTGGCGCATCTGTAACCAAGAAAGCAAGTCTTTGTGATGTATCAAGAGCCACGGTATCCAGGGTAATGTCAGCATACCACCAAGAAGGACGAACCACATCCAACAGGATTAACTGTGGACGCAAGAGGAAGCTGTCTGAAAGGGATGTTCGGGTGCTAACCCGGATTGTATCCAAAAAACATAAAACCACGGCTGCCCAAATCACGGCAGAATTAAATGTGCACCTCAACTCTCCTGTTTCCACCAGAACTGTCCGTCGGGAGCTCCACAGGGTCAATATACACGGGCGGGCTGCTTCAGCCAAACCTTTGGTCACTCATGCCAATGCCAAACGTCGGTTTCAATGGTGCAAGGAGCTCAAATATTGGGCTGTGGACAATGTGAAACATCTATTGTTCTCTGATGAGTCCACCTTTACTGTTTTCCCCACATCCGGGAGAGTTACGGTGTGGAGAAGCCCCAAAGAAGCGTACCACCCAGACTGTTGCATGCCCAGAGTGAAGCATGGGGGTGGATCAGTGATGGTTTGGGCTGCCATATCATGGCATTCCCTTGGCCCAATACTTGTGCTAGATGGGCACGTCACTGCCAAGGACTACCGAACCATTCTTGAGGACCATGTGCATCCAATGGTTCAAACATTGTATACTGAAGGCGGTGCCGTGTATCAGTATGACAATGCACCAATACACACAGCAAGACTGGTGAAAGATTGGTTTGATGAACATGAAAGTGAAGTTGAACATCTCCCATGGCCTGCACAGTCACCAGATCTAAATATTATTGAGCCACTTTGGGGTGTTTTGGAGGAGCGAGTCAGGAAACGTTTTCCTCCACCAGTATCACGTAGTGGCCTGGCCACTATCCTGCAAGAAGAATGGCTTAAAATCCCTCTGTACACTCTGCAGGACTTGTATCTGTCATTCCCAAGAAGAATTGACGCTGTATTGGCCACAAAAGGAGGCCCTACACCATACTAATAAATTATTGTGGTCTAAAACCAGGTGTTTCAGTTTCATTGTCCAACCCCTGTAGATGTGGTAAAAATGATAAAGTTCAAACCGAGAACCAGAGGATGAAAAAATGAAATTTAAATAACTCTGAACGTGGTTCTAGTCTGAGTATTTCAGAAACTGATGGTGTATTGGGACTTTCACTCACAACCATCTCTCAGGTTTACAGAGAATGGTCCAAGTAGCGGAAACTTCCAGTTTGTTGTATTTGTGTGGAAGCAAATGCCCAGTTAATGTCAGAGAGGAATGGGATGGTTCCAGATGATAGAAAGGCATCAGTTTCATTACAAACAATGAATGCAGAAAACAAACTCTGAATGCACAGCACATTCAGCCTTGATGGAGATGGGCTACAGCAGCAGAAGACCCCGCCATGTGCCACTCCTGTCAGCTAAGATCGGGAAACTGAGGCTACATTTCAGACAGGTTAACCACAATTATGCAATAACTGATTGGCAAAATGTGGCCTGCCTGATAAATTTCAATTACAGCTGCAGCATTTAGGCGGTAGGGTCAGAATTCGGTATAAAAAGCACTAAAGCATGGCTGCATTCTGAATGGTGTGAATGGTTCAGGCTGCTGCTGGTGGTATAATGAAACAAGGGAAATTTTCTTTGGGGCCCTTTGCACCAATTGAGCATCATTTAATCACCACTTTCTATCTGAGTATTGTTGCTGACCATGGCCAATCCTTTATGACAAAGGTGTGCTTATCTTCTTCTGTTGGCATCTTCCAGCAGGATAATACACCATGTCATAAAGGTCAGAACATCTTGAACATGACCATGAGATCACTGTACTCCAATGGCCTCCAAAGTCAGTGGATCTCAATTCAATAGAGCACCTTTGGGACGTGGTGGAACAGGAGTTTCACATCATAGATGTGCAGCTATGATGTGATAATCTACAGAATTATTGTAATGTCATCAAGTCAATATGGATCGCAATCTCTTTACACCATCCTTCCATCTGTCCGTCCGTCAAACCGTACACGCACAAATTGCAGATTGGCTGGTTAACCTGGCGTGAAACATGCTGTATAGAAATCAGGAGATTAATTACTTTCTTGTAGTTGGAAAGTCTTAACATCATAACAAATCTGTCATTGTTAATGCAAGTAGACCAAAATAAAGTTTCTCCTGCAAACACTAACAAACAAAAAGGTAATTTTCTTGTTCTTGCATGTTTGAATTTATAATATAAATGTGAGAAGGGTTAGAACAGCAAATGGTTTTTTTTATTTTGCAGCATTGGTTTTCTTTATTTTGTCTTTTTATTTTTTGAAAGTAGGAAGATGTGGGCTGAAGATGCAGCACCAGTCTTCGGTGTCGGGACTCGAATCCACTCCAGAAATAGTACATTTATCAGCTTCTTGTTGCAAGTTTTTGCTAACCTTTGAATGAAAGGAAGTAGGTCGCATGCCCATGGAATGTCAGCTGGACGTTTTTTTTATACTTGCTGGTCCAGGGACCAGAGGTTTAAATTAGCACTAGAGCTATAACCTGGTGTAACACATCTCTCCCTTGTGAGGTTCATGTATATTGCACATTGTCCCTGTTTAAATAAATAACTAACTAATCTAAACAAAGAAAGGTTTTACATTTTTTGTTTTAAAAATTAGATTTTAGTGATGGGATAAAATAGATGGTCTCTTTATAAATCCAATTGTGCACCCCACAGATGCCGTTTGTCTTTTGGGTTTCTGTGATGAATTTCTTCTTATTTTACATTGATTTGACCAATTTATGTAATATTTCATCCATTATTACTCTTCTGTCTTCTACTTTTCTGTCTTGCTGTTATTAGTCTGTCAATTTTCAGCCTTTTGGACATTTAGCAACCCTCCATTCTACCTAGAGCACCTTACGAAATGTTTCAAACCCCTTGAGGATTTTTACATTTTGTCAGGTTGCATCTGGTTTACCAATACTTTTTACTTAATTTACTTCTTTAATTTAATATCAATGTAAATCCAGATGTTCTGTGAAGACCTCAGGGGCAAGTAGAGTAGTGAACAAACAGCATCATTAAGACCAAGGATCACAGCAGACAGGTCACAGAGAAGGTTTTGGGGAAGTCTAAAGCAATGGTTAGGTTATGAAACAATATCCCAAGCTTTGATCATCACACAGAGCTCTGTTCAATCCACCATTAGTAAAGAGGATGGCACAACTGCAAATCTACCAAGACACGGTCATCCCCCTAAACTGACCAACCAGACAAGAAAATCATTCATTATACCTGCTGTGGGAATGCTCTTCTTAAACCGGGACAGTGAAACTGGTAAGAGCTGATGTGAAGATGCATGAAGCTAAATATAGTGCACTCCTGGAAGAAACCTGTTAGAGACTGCAACGCTTGAGACTAGGACTGAGGTACACCTTCCAGAAGGACAATGACTCTCAACATTAGATTAAAGCATACCCATGGGTTAGAATGGTCCAGTCAAAGTCCAGAACTAAATATACTTGAGAATTTGTGGAAAGACTTTGAAATTGATGTTCTCAAATGCTCTCCATGCAATATTATTATGAGCAAAACATTTCAGTCTCTAGATGCACAAAGATGGTACAGACATATCCCCGAAAATTGCAGCTGCAACTGCACTAAAACGTGTTTCCTCAAAGCATTGACCGATTACAAGTGAACATATTTTCAGATTGTTGTTTGACAAAACATCATTGAAAACTATTATTAATTTTATATTATTAAATGTATTGGTCTGTTTAAAAATTTTAATAAAATACATTCTGGTTTATGGTTGTGATGTGGAAAAACTGGTTTAATAAAACCAAGACGAGGGACACATTGAGTGATGCAGTGGTATATTCACAGAAATGTTTTAGGGGTTAACTTGAATTGAAACCACAAGATGGAGACAGAGACTGTTTGGTAACTCTTCTGTGTTCAACGCTAACGTCCAGATTTTTAAAATATATTTGTTGATGGAAAAGTATGTTGTGTAGAGAAGCCTATTTTTAGTATCAGCCTTGCAGCCTTGCACATGTTCCTGACATGTCAAGCCAGATAAAGCAATACAGTTCAATACAGACACACCTCAATGAATTAGAATACCATCAAAAACGTAATTTATGTAATTTTTATTTAAAAGTGTAGCAAATCTTTGATTTTATAAATTCATTAATCACAGTCATCCATTTTAATTTCTGTTAATTCAGATGGTTGTCTTACATCTAATAAAAATAAACTTCAGTTTCTCAGAAAATATGAACACAGGCGGGGTACATTTCCTCTAAAATGTCCTTGCAGATGGTGCGCTTACTTTGGACTTGATAAAACACAGGGGACCTAAACCTGCAGAAGCAGTTTGTGAATGCTTAAGCTCTTGAATAGGCTTTATATCACGTCCTCTCAAGGTTGCAATTAGCCCCGTTACATTTTACCTATTTTCTACCACCCTTTTACCTTCCACTTAACTTTCCACACAGCATTCTGTAAACAGCCAGCTTCTTTAGTAATTACCCTTTGTGGATTATTTTGTGGAGGGTGTCAATGACTGCTGAACTGCTGAGTCTTCCCCATGGTTGTGTGGACCAAAACATAATCTGGGCAGTTGTGTGGTAAAATTGTCATCTGTGTAATTTAATATTCTAGTTTTCTAAAGGAACGAAATTTTGGGTTTTCATTAGCAGTAAGTCATAATCATCAAAACAGAAATGTTTGTAACATATCAATGTATGCAGAAAATCCACATTTCACTTCTTGAATGAAATTACTGAAATAAATTAACTCTTCAATGATATTTAATTTACTGTGTTGCACCTGCAAATGTCTGGAAGAAAAAACACAAAACGTTGTTGGTGGGAAAACAAAAGCTTTAAAGACAGTTTTGTCAACAACGACGTGTCCAGAGCAATTGTAAAGTGGACACGTGATGTATTTTGCTGAAAACTATTTTTGTTTTCTGTCCTAAACAGCAAATAATCACATAAATATAACAGATAACTTCATAGTTGTCACTGATCCACTTAAGGTTTACTTGAGTGCAAATCAAAAACTGAAATGCAATTTAATGTAAAAATAAAATTTAACATTACCTACTGAAGCTGAATGTGCTGAGAGGTAATACAAAAACCTTTTTCAGTCCTAATTTCACCTATTGTTGAAAGTTTGCTACAATATGCATCACATATCTAAAATATTCACTGTGTAAGACATCTCTGCTTATAGATTAAACGAAATTCATGAAAATCTATTATTGCCCTGCTAGTGGGTGATCATCCCATTATTTAAACAAAGCAAAACAATCAAACTGGAAAAACAGGTGAGCGCTTGCAGATGTTTGTTAAATTAACTGTGAAATTACAACAGTGCAGAAAATGAGATCTTAGTAAAACTGTCAATAAATGTACAAGTCAACTAATGGAGAAAAACAAGTAGCATTTGTACAAATGGACTGAAACATGACACTTCCCAAAGATCTGTGAAATAGCCAGTCTTTATAATTGAGTCACTGTGTTAACATCTTTAAACCAACATGAAACAAATACATCTAAACTTAGCATAAAAGTAAATAATTTTGTCTTTTATTTCTTTGTTGTAACAAAACTTCCTTGCAATTAATCATATCTATGGAAAGCCTGTTTATTTCCCTTAAAATGATGCCATATTTTAAAGGAAAATCCATGAAAAACTTCCCAAATCCTCTCTGCCAATACTAAACAAATTTTCGTGGAGGATATATGATGGTGTGGGAAGACTTATTATTTGAGGCAATCTCAATGCAGAGAGATATTGAGAGGAGACTAAGATCAGTCCCAATGTCCACTTGGGGACCAAACTGTATTGTCCAATATGTCAAAGTTCACCACCACATTTGTGTTTGACTAAGACCAGAATTTGGGAGTGGAGAAGATGGAAAGGCCTCCCTGAAGTCCTGACCTCAACTTTATTGAACACTTGTGCCAATATGGTTGCCAAAACAACCATTTTAGCAGGCAGCAAATGCTGGTTGAGCAAATAAATGCCATCCTACAGCCATGTGCGACCAAGCCAGTGACCAACATGTGGTGGTGCCAGTCTCTTGTGGTTGTGAACAGTTCTTCTATGCAACACTGAGGACATTGTTTGATAAATGGGTACATTCTTAAATTACCAATAGGTCGTGTTTCTTCAAACCTCAATCCTCCAACCCAGTAACACCAAACAAGACTGAATTGAATAGCAGAACAGTCCAACAGGATTTAAGTTTTTAATGGGTGTAACCCACAGCTCCACTTTCCTTACTACTGTGGCACCATTTAAAAAGGGAAATAAAGGTTTTCCAATAGTTTTAAGATTGCCAAGAAACATTGCTGAAATAAAACATTTCCTTGTTTTTTTGTGCCAGGAAATGAAATATTGGTAAATTACACAAGATGGCTATGTTAGTTAAATATACAAGCAGAAAAACCGTAATACACATCTACTGCACATTACTGTACAAACTCACCAATTATTAAAACTCATGTCCAACATAGATTGTCATGGTAACAAAACATTTTACACATTTTGTCTGGAATGACCACTACCAATTTACAACTACATGATTCACCAATAAAAGTTTAAAATAAAGAACATGTTTTTTGTCAGCTGATCATTTGTTGTTGCTCTTGTACTCTTTTAATAATCTGGACACAATTTACAAATAAAGTAAGACATTTACAAAAAATCTGTTTAACTACAAGCAAAACAAGTATAGGCAGTGGCCGAGTATCAACATTTCAACTTTTAAATTAAAAGTAGACCAATTTATCCCCAATGAGTCATTAATAGAGCAGTAAAAACTCTTAATGGAAAACCAGTTTGAAAAAATGCCACACACTGACATCTTTTGAACTTCTGCACTTTATTGGATTTTAAATGCATGACTGACTGATGAAAACATTCACAATCCAGTGTACCAGTTGCCTACTTGGCCCAGTGCAGTATACATTAGTCCAGTTTCTTCTGTGTAAAACAGCTGCACCACAGTGACAGTACTTCATTCTGGTTTTTACTGAGACATTCGCTTTGGCTTCCCTCCGCAGGGAGCAGGTAACAGGAGGAGACATTTTAATCAGATGGAGGTGTAGTGTCTCCCAAAGCTGGAGAGTCGAATCTTTTCTGGCAGGATGATGTTTACAGAGTGCTCCGGTTCTTCCTGGCTTGTGCTACCAGCTTCTCTCAGCAGGTGTTCTCGCTGCTGCCGAACAAGCTGGCTGTACTTGGCATTGGCCAGCCACGTCTCGCAACGGCCAAAGAAGACTATTCCTGTGGTACCCAAGATAACCAAACAAGTGAGCAAAGCCAGCATGCCAAAGCAAATGAGCTGGCCATGGGTGACGAGAACGCCAGAGGAGTGGACAGACTCCTTCAGGGTGATCTTCAGCAGGTCCCTCTCCGGCGGTCTGAGCAGCTTGTGAAAGGCGTGGGCAGGAAGGGAGTAGTGCTGCGGAGTGAGGCCAAACCCCCTGTGCTCCACTGGTCTGGGACCTGCAGGCTTGGTTCTGAACCTCTGTCTGTGATTGAGGGAACAGGTGGGACCTGTGAACCATTTCTGACATATGCAGCGGAAGGTTCCGTCAGGCTGACCGACACAAGTTCCCTCATTGGCACAAGGCCTGCCCGCGCAGGGGGAGAGGCTGCTGGTGTCATTACAAGTAAAACCGGTGAAGCCGGGCGGACAGGCGCATGTGAAAGCCAGGCCGTGGTCTGTGCAGCTGCCACCGTTTAGGCAAGGGTTCGGCTGGCAACTGTCATCGCTGATGTCACAGAAGGCTCCGGAAAATCCAGGGGGACATAAACAGGAAGGGTCGGCTGCTGAGCTGCTGGCCTCCAAACAAGTGCCCCCATTTTGACAAGGAGAGCTGGGGGACACAACATGATAGAGTGAACTTATTGCAGAGAGAAAAAGAGAAGGTCTGCTATTTATTATTCAAGTTTGGCCTATCCACATCTTATGCATGTACTTATAGAAGAGCAGAGATGGAATGAAGCAGAGAATTTAATCAAAAATTCAACAAGTTAGAGCTTGTCTGGAGGTCATTTTATTTAATGTGCCTCCTCATACAACCTGCTGCGTTCCTTTAATCTTTATTTTTTTCCTCAGAAAAATAAAGATGGTTCTCAGCAGAACACAAAACTCACTGATTTGCCGGAGACTGAGTCATTAAGTTGAAAAACGCTTATAAGCCGTCATTGGAGGATATATCAAAATACTGCAAGCTTAAAGCCTTTTTCCTTTTGTTTATGAAGAGCAGCTCATGCTTTTAAACAGAATAAAATCTCAGACATTTTTAAAAGTAAACCACGACAGTCAGCAAGCAGCATCTTGATGACATTTATTCAGACATCTTTGGTACTTGGACTATTTCACATAAAATGCTCACAGTTACCAAAACATGGGCTGGCTGTTAATTTGGTGAAGAAATTGGTGGTTAATCAGCCATAGGAATGAGCAAAAATGATATATAACGAATCAAATTTACCACAGGACACATTGGTTTCTGCGGCACATTTCAACGTGTATCTGAAAAGAGGAGATCTGCTAATGACCTAATACATGATTCAGGTGCGTTGAAGCAGTCTGTAGAGTAGCAGGACATCAGCCCTTTAGGATGAAAGTTTGAGACCTGCGCTCTACAAAAAGGGGGTTCCAAGAGGTTTCTTTGGTTCCCCTAACCTCTTAAACGGGGTTTGCTTCACAATCCTATCAAGGCTGAGGTTAGCCTTTTCTCTGCACCTTTTGTTTACCACACTTTCACCTTCCACTCAACTTCCCATTAATATGCTTGAAGACAGTGTTCTGAACAGCCAGCCTCAACAGCTGTAACCTTTTAGGGCTTATTCTCCTTTTGGAGGGTCTCAGTGACTGCAGGACACTTGTCAGGTCAGCAGTCATCTCCATGACCATAGCATGACATTTCTGTATTAAACATTGTGTTTATTGGTCTTAGGCAATTAAATGTTCTGAAAAACTATTTTGGGATTCAGTAGGTATAAGCCATAATCATCAAAATCAACAGAAATGAACTCTTGAAATATATTACCTATGGGTTTCACTTTTAGAATTGAATTGCTGAAGCAATTAACTTTTTATATTCTAATTTATATTTCAATTTATTGAGATGCACCTGTAATACTCATTGGTACACTTTAACGGCAGCAAACAATTTTTCCCTCACACTAATGAAAAACAGTATGCCTCATTATCTGCAAAATAAAAATCCGAACCCATGACGGGATATAAATAAAAGAAGTCTCGGCTATGCCTCTGAAATAATTCGCCGGCACAGACTTGTGTAGCGTATCAGATCAATGCAGTCATGCTCAACAGAATGCAGACAGATAAAGCCTGAGATAGAAACCAATCAATATCTCCAACAGTACTTTGGATAATTACACGAGCCTCTAACACCTTGTCTGAGAGTCTGAAGAAATGTAGTTCTTCCCTAGCTTTTCCGGACATCGTTGCCTCATAGAGAAGCGGATTAATGTCAGATGTACAAGCCAGGCTCTGGTGTTTCCACCACAAATTACAGCCAAGAAGCTTATTTCCTAATACGAAAGCTGACAATACAGTATTGGTTATTTGTAAGTTGGTACATTCCGGTTATTGCTTGCTGACAGCACAACCACAGAGACGTTCAGGGTTTGGGCAGCCTTGTCAGCTGCCTGCATCCCCAGAGTCTTTGATGGTCTGCGCAGGATGAGGATTCCTTAGGGATAAGGCGCATTTGCAATCAAGCAGCAGACAGGAAACTTCCCCAGCTTAGAGAAGTGCTCTTCAGCTTCTCCTCAGTTGTCATTCAAGTAGGAAGAAATACAGTGAACTAAAATTTAACTTAATCTTTTGCTCTTCCCACTGGTTTATCGGATTTAATTCTACTTTTCAGCCTTAAACATATTCTTTTGTTGCGTTACTTATCCTTCTGAATGACACGGAAGAATTGTTTTGACACATTTGGTCTGATTGAAAGAATACACAGTAGAGAACCATGTTGACCTTAACTGTCGTTATATAAAGTCCAATAATGAACCAGACAGGTACACTTGCATTACATATTAGGAAATATGTCCAACTAGCCAGAAAATGGACAGCATGTAATGTGCAAAATATGTGAACCTTCATTATCCACACCTTTGAACCTATTCACATTACAACCACAAAACTCAATTGATTTTATTAGACAGACCAACACAATAGTGCATGATTGTGAAATGGAAGGAAAATCGTTGTTGGTGATTTTTCTGAAAAGTATTCTGCCCATTTAACTCTGATACACCTAAATAAAATCTGGGACAACCATCTGCCTTTAGAAGTTACTAAATTAGTATATAGAGTCCATCAGTATGTAATTGCTAATATAAATCCAGCTGTTTTGTGAAGGCCTCAGAGGTTTGTTACATCAGAGGTCCTCAAACCTGGTCCTAAGGGTCCACTTTCCTGCTTGTTCTACACGTTTCCATGCTGCTGCACACCTTACTTCAATGGATGTGTGATGAAACATGCTTCAGCAGCACTTGTAATGCTGAGGAAGTAATGCAGTCATTTGAATCAGTGGTGCTAGAAGGAGGAGACATCTAAAACAAGCAGGACCGTGGGCCCTGAGGACCAGGGTTGGGGACAACATCAACAGAGAACAGCATCATGGAGACCAAAGAACACAGCAAACAGGATAGGTAGAAATTTGTGGGGAAGTTTAAAGCAGGGTTAGGGTAAAAACAATATCCCAAGCTTTGAACATCTCACAGTTCTCTGTTCAATCCATCATCTGAACATGGAAAGAGGATGGACCAACTGCAAACCTGCTATGACAAAGTTGTCCCCCTAAACCGATTGAATGAGCACGGA
The DNA here is from genome assembly GCA_036173005.1 of Crenichthys baileyi. NCBI lineage: Eukaryota > Metazoa > Chordata > Actinopteri > Cyprinodontiformes > Goodeidae > Crenichthys > Crenichthys baileyi. The sequence goes on along the minus strand of JAHHUM010002928.1, from coordinate 382,475 downwards.
AAGCGTCAATCAGAGAAGCAGCCCAGAGGTCCATGATAACTCTGGAGGAGCAACAGAGATCCACAGCTCAGGTTAGAGAATTGGTTGACAGGAAAATTATTAGATGTATACTCCACAACTCTGGCCTTTATAGAAGAGTGGCAAAAAGAAAGTCATAAAGAAGTCTCGTTTCCAGTTTGGTACAGGCCATGCAGAGGACACAGCAGACCTGCAAGAGGAGCTCTGGTTAGATGAGACCAAAATCTTTGTTCTTTGGGCTACATTACAAAGCATTTTGTGGTGGGAAACTAATACTGCACATGACCATGAAGACACAATCCACAAAAGGTGGGGGCAGCAGCAAGCTGTGGGGATGCTGTTATTTAGTGAGGACATGGAAGCTGGCCAGAGTTGATGGGGAAATGGATGGGTCCAACTACAGGCAAGCCTGAAAGAAAACCTAGAGGCTGCAAAAGTCAATTGAAGTTCACCTTCCAGCAATTCAAAGACCCCAAACATACAACCAGAGCTACAATAGCGTGATTAAGATAACGACATATTCTTTTATTAGAATGAATTTGTTAAATCTAGACCTAGATTGATATTTGAAAATTGTTGTTCACCGATTCCCCTTTGTCTGATCTGAAGGAGTTAAGATATTTAGCAAAGAAGAATGTCCTAATAATATTTCTATGGACAAGTTGGCAAAGACATCCTAGGGTTGAATACAATTACACAACAAATACAGATAATAAAAAAACATGTTTGTGATTGTAACATGACAAAATGTCAAAAAGTGGTATGGATATTTTTACAAAGCAACTGAACTGGATCCACTCTCAGACCGCTGTGCTTTTCCAAAAGAACTACAATAGAAGGCATTCAAAAGCTATATGTCCTATTACTTTGAGCTGAGTGTGTAAAAAGCTCAAGTTATCTTTCATTTAGTTTCATCAGTATTGATGCCAGCCTGTTAAAATTCAAGGTTAGACTTGGCAGTTTTATAAAGTATTGCTTTATGTCAAACTGACAGTGCTGAAGCACAGAGTCTGTGAATGTTTATGCCATGAAGACCAGATACACTGCAGGTAATGGCTATATAATATTTTTCCAATGAAATGGAAGAGAGAGGCCTTTTGAATGCACAATGGGGATGTAAGGTTGCATCAGTGTCCTCCTGCTTGCAAAGGAAGGAAATCAGGTCACAGGCTGTATAGAGGTGGCTTTGCAATGTGACAGCCTTGTGAAGTGCATCTGAGTTATTTGCTCTTGAAATATTGACATTAAAGGTTGAGTGCTCTGAAGTGGCATATGATTAGCCCAGAATCTGTGCAAATACGTCTCTTTTTAATTAAGGCACAAGTATATTTAATAAAGCTCGAATGATGATGAAATAACTTTAGTTTGACATAAAAAATTAATTTAAAAAAGCCTAAACATGAAGCTTCCTTTAAAGGTGACAATCGCAATTTAACAGCAAACATTCAGGGTTACTTTGTATATAAAGATTAAGATGCTTTTTTTCTTCTCAGTTTGTTATTAAATTAAAAGATACAATAAAGTTTTAATGTGAACCAGTGCCCTTTTACTTCATCTGCCAAAGGCAAACTGCATTGGGAGTTAAAGTAATCACAATTAAAAATCTTCAAAGTGTGGCATGCAGTCGTTTTGAGCATCCTTGAATCAATACACTGTTGAACAAGTTTTCACTGCATTTACAGCTGTTATTTTGGGTGTGCTTATACTAGCTTTGCACATTGCACAGCTTAAGTTAAGTAAGATTTGTATGTGTAGGGCTGTTTTCTGCTGTAAGGTGAACCTCTGCCCCAGTCTCAGGTCTTTCACAGCCTCCAGCGGGTTCTCTTCCAGGCTTGTCCCGTACTTAGCTCCATCCATATTCCCATCAACTCTGACAAACTTCCAAGTCCCTGCAAAATATCATCATCCCCACAGCATGTTGCTGCCATCAGCTCATTTGGCTATAAGGTGCTGTGTTCAGGATGATGTGTAGTATTAGTTTTTAAGCAAATAAATTTTGCCTGTAGGCTGAATTTAGTCTCATCTGACCACAGCGCCTGCTTCCACGTTTGCCTTGTCCCTACATAAACTGCATAACAGGGCTTCTTATGGCAAAAATAATGAAATGAATGACTAATAGTTGTCCATTGGACAGATTCTTCCACCGGTGCTGTGGATCTCTGCAGCTCCTCCAAAGGTACCATTTGACTCATTGTAAATAAGATACATTGAGCTTATAAAATGCTAAAAGGCGGAAACATTTAGGAGATATTATTCCCTTTAAAAAAAGACTCCATAAAAGCTACCTCTGAACTAAAAGTAATCACTGAAACATGCCGACTTGCTAGTTTACATCGACTCAGCAACATTGCTGATGCATCAATGAATACAGTAGTTCTGCTCAGTGATAGAGACAAGAATGGTTAGCTTCCACACTAGTGTTCTACCAACCCAAACAAACCCAGGTACAAACATTTCATTTGGTATTAAAAATAAATCAGTTTTAAATATGCCCAAAGAGCTGCAAAATACAGCAACAAGTATACTATATATAATTAATATTTCTTACTTAAAGCACCATTAGCGGCTACAGATGTCAGAACAGTACATACTATTACACAATGAAGAACTATCCTGAAACAGTGTTGATTGGTGTAAAGAAACAATATTTCAATTTTTGGAAATATAGAAAAGAAAAAAAAGGTACTGGTACCCATTCAGGAGGCAAACTCCCTGCTTCATTTGGCAGTTTTCTCCAGCGTAGCCCTGGGGACACACACACAGGTATCCCCCCTCTCCTTTCTCTATGCAGGTGCCGTTACTGGTGCAAGGCTTGGATGAGCACTGGCGAGTATCTGTTGTAGAAACAGAAATCAAAAGAAAGAACATGCCCTTTTCAGATCTTTAAGCACCGTTACTGTGTGCCTCTGCCTTTCTGCGCCTGTTCTAACATCGTCTTTGTTGCCTCTCTCTGTCTCTACCACATGGCAGCCGCATCCAGTCATCAAAACACTACACTGAAAAAAGCCAAGTGCATAAAACAGGCGATGCGCACATATGGTCGGGCAGAATATGAAAGACACGCTCAGATAAATGGGTCAAACTGTGTTCAAAATACCCCATCTAATTAGGAAACTCCTTTTAATAATTCCTCTTTGCTCCTCACTTAGCTCGGGGGATCAACAGTGGGAGAATCTGTATGAATTTTTCTAGAAAGGTGAAATCTTTGGAATTATTTTAATTAAAACCTGCAACTTTAGGACACTAATTGATGCAGTTTCAGAGTCAAAGTGCTAAAGTTCTGTCTGGTAAAATACAAGAATCAAAATCTAGATGACGGCAGTGTGAGTGTCTTAATTACAGTTCAGTTTATTCAGATTGATTTGATGGCATTTGCTAAGGCTTGCCAGCTCTGACCCATGCTAACCTGGAGGCAAAAAGACAAAGGAAGGAGAGTTTAATGAGACTCACCTTGGTCACACAGACTGCCCACCCAGCCCTCCCTGCAGATGCACTGCCACGCTTTCTCGCATCTGCCATGCAAACATCCAGGAAAGGGGATGCAGCGGTCACAGTTCTCTCCTTCCCACCCAGGTTTGCACCTAAAAAGAGTATCAGGGAGGGGAGAAAAAAAAAACACCTATTTATATACAACCCAGATATTGCTTTGTTACCCTGCTCCTGTCCTCATAATACCTACTGTGCCTTGCAGAAGCATTCATACGAACCCAAACCACCAACGTCCATGTATTTCATGGTAGGCCAAATAAAAATTTGAGGAGTGTAGCATACATAAATAATCAGACCCCTTAAGTCAATACTTTGTAGAACCACTTTCTGCAGCAGTTACAACTGCAAGCCAAATTGGAGTATGTCTCTACAAGCTTTGCACATATAGAGACTGAAATGATAACCCATTCTTTAAACAAATAGCTCAAGCTCAGACAGATTTGATGAAGCGTGTTTATAAACTTACATTTTTCAGACTTAAACCAAATTTTAACTTGGTTTAAGTTCTAGATTTCGACAAGGCCGTAAAACATGCATACACTTTGATCTAAACCATTCAGTTAGTAACTTCAATAATCCTGAATTTAGATACACAGTAGAAGCAAAAATGTAACATATGACAACATATAACTACATATTACAGACAAAACTCATCCATTTGTTAAACTTTTGACAAAGTTAAAAGAACAAAATCTTTAAAGGATTTTAAAATCAAAGCTCTGCACCATTTGAGCAAAATATTTTATTGCTCATATAAAACGACCACCTGACTGTCAAAAAGATCTGGTTGGAGAGATTCTGATTGCATTTCCCTGAATGAGGAACAATTACTGTAGCAGTTTATGGAAAGAAGGCTGAAAAAGGATATGAGCCATCATCTGAACAGGAATCAGAGGTTATTTTAGAAACGCACCTGCACTTCCCCGGCTTCTCACAAAACCCCGTTTCTGTGCTGCACCCTGCGCTGCATTCCCAGCCTTAAACACAGACAGGAAGAGAAAGCATTTTTCCATCAGCAATCGAGATACACATAAAACACTCAAAACAAAAAAATATTCATCCGTTTTACTTTCTTTGACACGGTGAGTAAAACATTTAATCTCGAGCGAAATGACTCCAATCCCTTTGGTTTGTGTTAATTGTCCCAGAGGAATGTTGGAAATCACAGATTACCTTTTGCTATGCCCGTCACGACCAGAATTAAGACCACCCCGAAGAGATGCATCGTAATTTGAAGGAAGACGACCCTCTTTGTCCTGCAGAGGATAAACCAGGCGCTGAAAACACATCCGCTAGGCGACACGTTTCTCCACTAAATTAATCCCATTTCTCAATCCCAAGTTTATTATTTGAAAAAAGAGGGAAGAATTCTTAAAATTATTTGTTTAAATGGTGTTTCAAAAATATATTCAACCCTCCGAGAAGCTTATTTTTAGTACCTATTGCAGATAATACCGTAATCGTGACAAAAAATATTTTAGATCAGTTAGAATTAAAGTTATTATAAAATAATTAGTCATTTACTTCTTGGAAATTAACGACGCACCTGAACCGGCTGCGTCCGCTCCCAAAGGTATCCATTACGCGTGAGCATGCGGAAAACGGCAAGTGGGGAAAATATTTCGTTACAAAGCAAAGCACATATTTCATGTCAAAGCCCTAAAAATATAACAGTGCCCCATCTTACCTATGTCACGCAGACGCTCTGCCTCCAAAAACCTTCGATCATATTTGACTGGTTGGCTTGTTTGTTTTTTGTGTGTTTTTTATCCAGACAGCGTGCTGCTGAAGGTAACTACAGGTGTACCAGCGATCTGATTGCTTGAGGTGGACCTGGAGGTTTTGACGGGTCTGCTGGTGCTGCTGCGTCGTGGCGCGTCCCGGTGCAGCTCGCTCCTCCCACTGACTGTGGGGAGAATTTGTGCACCCGTCTCTCCCTCTGGGAGGAGACGAAATCATTTCACAGAACATTATCTCAGTGTATTTCTTTATTTGGCAAAGGGCTGTAGGAAACCTGAGATTTATGTGGATCAACATCACTCAAAAACATGGACAATAACGGTACAAACAAATATATTTAAGCTTCTACTTTACTGAGTGCGCATAAAACTAACAAAACCAATATGGTGATTAGTAAATTAACTCAAAGTATCAAAAGTAAAACTTTAATAATTATTAAAGTCCTCCAAATAATCATTAGATCATTAATATAAAGGTTAATTTTTGGTGTTATGTGTAAAGCAGCAAATAATAGATTATTTGATCATAGCTTTAAATAATGAACTTTAAACAAGCATTTTAATTTTAGAAATTAAAGTATTGAGACAAGAGTAATTATAACATTCAAGATCATATGTAAAAACATGGGAAACAACTATTTATCAGAAATAAGCAGCAAATTCTCATAACTAAACAAACCAAATATGACAAAACGGTGTGAAATTACTTGACGGTCAAAATATCTCATTTTAGAGCCATAACACCTAAAAATCTTAATGTATGAAACATAAATAAATCACATTAAATCAATGCCATTCCATTGTTTAAATAAGTAACTCTAAAATGCACTTTTAAAACAGTGTTCTGAGTCAGGCCAGCTAAAACTGGAATCACTTCCATATATGGATTATGGCATAAAATGGTACTCACAGAATGGATTTATACTTCACAAAGTGTTCTATTAACATCATATGCTGAATGGATATCACACTTTTGTGACAAAGATTCTTGTTGCAGGAAATGTACATACGGTACATGAGCCTCATGGAAGAAAACAGTTGAAGAGGGCTGATTTCTCCTTGCCCACCAGTCTTCTTCTCCAGGATTATAACAGAAATAAAAGCTCAAAGAGCAAACAACACAGTTAAATGGTCAAGAAAATGTCTCCTCTGTTAGTATGAAACATCTGCTGATGTCCTGAGGTAGCATTAAATCAATAACTACCATAAGATCAACTTTAGCTTGTTATGTACATTTGACCTTTAAAGTAGCCGGTGTTAAAAAAAAAAAAGTTTCCCTTAACTTATGTTTTAGCTAATTACAGGCCAATCTCTAATATTCCTTTAATGTTGAAAATCTTTGAAAAAATGTTTGTAAACAGATATTAATCCTGCAGGACAATGGTCTACCATTATATTTAATAAATTAGAAACAACCAAGTAAAACAGATTATATAGATTAATTACAAACAGACTGATGTTTTCAGGCCTTTTTTTTTACTATTAATATGATGATTTTGTTCTTATAGATAATGAAAACATGACCTGTTGGATTAGAATATTAAACCAGACCAATAAAAACATTTTTAATATGGGCTAAATGTTTAATATGTGCTTAAATGTTGTTATTTTTAAAAAAGGTACCTTCAGTCTGACAAATCAGCCTCATCGGATCGCATATTTTAACTTACTGGACATGACTGTATTTGACGAGTTTCAGTTTGGTTTTTAAGCACACCACAGTTTTGAAACTGCTTTAAATAAATAATCAAATACTTTTCTTTCAGTTTTTGTTAACACCCTTGTCATAAAGCTGGTGCTGTTGGTTATATTAATAATTCATTGTCACCTGTTTCCATAGTTAATTACGAAGTATATGTTGCACTGTTTTAGGGTACGTTTGTTCTTCAAAAATGCTGTATAAATTAAAAAATAAGATAATTTGTATCTGTAATCATAACGGTTCTAATTTGCCATTATTAAGATCTTTCAATTCCTACAGAGCCAAATTCATGACACAAGAAAATATGACAGGGCTGAAGCCTTAAGCATTCATTCAAGTCATCGTATAATATCGAAGGTCATTTTTTACACAAACTGTCAAGGCATTATTCATCAGTCACAAAAATGATCCTGTCTGACTCCTCGTCTCCCAAATGTTGAAAGTCCACATCTTCAGAGGTTTTATAATGCCTAAAGGTAAATTTAAATATGGGAAGTTTTCCACAAAAGGACAACCTTGACCTTCTACTCCTTCATTTTACTCATGTTATTACTACTGTACTTTATGTGTTAATTTCAGTCCAGTTGCTGCTACAGGGAGAAAAGCTTAAAGTATGAAAACTAATCTTCTGGTTTAAACTTTCAATGATCTTGATGACTTCTATTTCACTTAAAGCATCTCTTAAGCATGCCAAAGACTAAAAGTAACATAATTTATAATACAAGAATAAAGTCTAAGCACGTTCTTCACAGTGGAATGAAAACTGACTTACCATCAACAACAAAAAAGACATTTCACTAAAAGCTGAAAGAAATTAACTGAAACATATTCATACAAGTCCAGTTTTCAAAAGATTTTATAAAGAGTAATGCAAGGTACAATTGTAAGCCCCATTTGTTTTTCTTAATGAGGAAAGATATGTCTGCAGCTAACGTGCACCTTTATGCAGATGACACCATACTTTTATCAGTTGCGTCTACTCTGAGGCAGGCTGGTGACAAGCTTCAAACTGTTGTTCAACTACTGCATGCATCCCTGTATCGCTTAAAGTTAGTTCTTAATGAGAAAACAACTAAAAGGTTTCCAGAAATCATTCCCAGATCTCTAAACAATCCCACAAATATATGGGTATATGACTGGATGTAAGCCTTTCCAATCCATATTTTCTTTTTCTGGCCATGAACTTTGGGCCATGACCGAAAGAACGAGATCCCTGATACAAGCGGGGCTGGTAAACTGAGCAGTCCTCCGTAGGGGCAACTCGAAGGGGGGGGGACTTAGAGAAGGGTGAGGAGCTCAGTCCATCTGGGAGGAGCTCGGAGTAGAGCCGCTGCTCCTCCGACACGAGAGGGCGCCAGTTGAGGTGGCTGGGGCATCTCATACCGGATTCCTCCTTGACGCCTTCCTCGGGATGGGTGTTCCGACGTCCCACCGGAGTAGGCCGCAGGAGACGGCCCGGACAACGCTGTTGAGGTACTATGTCGCTTGCTGGCTGGGAACGCCTTGTGCTCCCCCGGAGGACTGGAGAGGTTGTCTTGGAGAGGGACCCTGCAGGTGGAGCCTTACATTTAGACTGCTAGAACCTCGATGTGGAATTCTCACTAGTTCCGTTTGTCTTCAGCTCTTACGTGTTTTTGCAACATGTTTGAAGGGTTGATTAAATAGATGACATCTGTAATTCGTTATCAATTATGTACTGAAATTTACTAAATTGTACTTATATCATGGCTTGAGCCATAATCACAACACCAGAGGACAGCTCTGATTTCGATTTGTACTGATTTTTGGTTAAGAAATTAATTTCCTTCAAATTATGATTTTAAATTATAATTCTTGATACATATTAATTAATCAATAATCATAATTCTTACAATACACTCTTAAACATTGTGGAAGATGTTTACATAATTGTTAAAGTTGCTACTGCGGGCAACGGTGGGTTCATCAACAAATTGGACCTTATAGATTAAGAATAGAATGTCATCAAAGTTCCTGTATGTGTAAAGGATGACAGACAAATACTTTTGACAATAGTGTATTTCAAGTATTTTAAAAATCTATCTTTATTGATATTATATTGAAATATTGCTTATTTTGACAACCTAGCAAAAATCAGCTGCCACACAGACAGTTTCTTCCCCCAGGCTTTCTCTGAAGAACACCTAACAGTCAGAGTGCCTAGATCGATAGCATTTTCCTCCTTTTATATAATTACATTTAAAAAGTCTGAACACAGAGAGCAAAATGCAACCAAAGTCAAACTCCTTGTTCGTGTTCACAAACTTGGTGAATAAAACTGATTCTGATAGAGTTCATCTTAAGGGTACGTTCACAAGATGTTAATAGTGTAACAAGTCCTTCTGCCACTTTTATTAAAACACTTGGTTGCTTGCAAATTATCTTTAGTTCAGTAGTCTAGATATAGTTAAGCCCCAATTTATTCACATCCCTGGCAGATTTAAATTTAAAATTATTTAATTTTTTTAGAAGTTAGGAGAAAGGGTTAAACACTGAAAGACAGGGCCATGTGGATCATCGGTAGATGGTGATCATTAAGTTGTTGCCAGCAAAGCTTGGACGATGCCCCTCTCCAGAGAGGTGTCACAGGTAGACACAGAGTCAGGCCAGGTGTAGCTTCTATCAAGAGAAAAGAGAGAGAACATAAAGTTAAAATATGAAACAGCAGCAAATAATGCAAAATTGGAGAGTAGTGTGAGAATGTAGCGAAGAGGGTGAAAGTGGCCATTATGTCCTCCAGCAGCCTAAGCCTATGGCAGCAGTTTATCTCTTATGCAAATCATATATATAAAACATTCCAGCTATACAAATGATAAAAATTGGGGTGTGGTGCATGGCGTAGTGATAGAGCACATGAACCATATAGGGAGGCCTCAGTCCTAGATGCAGTCGTCCTGGGTTCAACTCCTGACCCAGGAGGCGTATGCTGCATGTCTTCCCCCTCTCTCCGCCCCACTTCCTGTCTGCCTTCTTTGGAAAAATAACAAGAAATAAAGTTCACTAGTGCTGCTGCTGCTGCAAAAAAAGATTCAATAATGTAGGGGAAAAAGTGCTTCATTATTTCTGAGATATAGTAGATTAGACTTATAATGCAGCACAAACAAAAGGAAATACACTGTAGTTTACATAAAAATAGTTTATTACTTCACAAAGCTCCACTGCCTTAAGAGAAAAATTCCTATTCCTTCATTCTCTCATTTTAAAATGATCTGACGCGCCAGCTAAGACACAGCACCAGGCTGTCGTACATATCAATGACCTCATATTCCTATTTAATGCTGCCCCCTTAGCCTTCCCAAGGACAGAAAAATTTATTTTCCATCTTGTGAAGTAAACAACTCAGTTAAGACCTAATTATGAGCATCACTTCACACAGACAATATTAGATCAGAACTGAAGACATCGATAATAGAAGTCTTATATTTCTAATCCTCCTAATTCTTTATCTCTTTACAATCAAAAGAAGCACACTGTGCATGTCCGAGATTAAACCCCTGGTAGAATAAATCAAAGGTGGCATCACTGACGGCCTTCTTAGTATTCATGTCCTTCTTATATTATTTAGATTTTTTTGTAGATCTGCTGGTTGGGATGATGTCTTCGGTTTAAACCCTATATGGGTTTGGATAGAAACAGCCTGGCCATTGTAAATATCATGCGTGAGGGCAAAAAAGCAGCAGATTTTTTATTTCAATAGGATTAAAAAGAGAGCCCAAAATCCACCTTTTCATTTCTAACTGAAATAAAGCCACATGTTATAAACAGTGAGACCCCTAGCAGATGTGAGCAGGAGAGAAATGGGAAATACTGGTCGGATCTGATGTACTTTACTCAGAGCTCTGAACTCTCATATCTAATAGCTAGATCAGGATGGGTGTATTTATGTTCAGACCCTCAGAGCCAGCGCTCATAGCCCATGTTTAACATTACTGTGGGGATGTGCTTCCCACACCAACCAGATCCACCTCATTCTTTCTTGTAGAGGATATGTCTCAGAGTGGTGGAGGTTATAAAACTAGAAAAAGAGTCTGTTGATTTATTTCTCTACAAATCTGACATCATCTGGTGTCGCATGTTTTTTTTTATTCGTGTTTGGCCATGTTGCATCATTTTTGGAACTGGGAGCACGATGTAGTCTGATAATTAAAGAATTCAAAAATCAGTTTTTTCCAGTGACTTTACTAAGTCGTAGATTGTATAGGATTGTGCATTGGAATATGTAGCGAACAGTGGTGGGAGTGTGTGGAGGGTGTAGCTGTGTGAACCTGGATATAGTCGAATGGTCCTAGGTCCCTCAAATCCAGCTGTCCATGTGTAGATTTCCCGTGACCTTGAGATGTCTTCCCCCTTTTCTTTCTGTCAACTTTTTGTCTGATTACTATCAAGAAAGGTGACTAGCACCACAAAAAATACATATAAAAACATACATAAGTTGCCACACATACGTTTACAGGCACCATCTGCATAAATGTCAGACTTTTAAATATTTAGTTTCAGGGTTTTATTATTTTTGGGTGAAACATTGATATAACATGTGATACAATGATGTAGCACATGCCTACAATTGGTTCAGATTAACTTGAAACTGGGACAAACAGGCGAGAACCCATAACCTCAGTTTCAGCTTCTCTACATTGGCTTTCAGTTCATTTTAAAGTCCTCATTTGTCCTCATTTTAATAAGCATGTTCTTTACACAGACCCAGCTGTTAAGTAAAATCTGTAAGTTTTCAACAAGCTGTGTCCAACTTTCAATCATCTATTAATTTGTACTCGTACTCGTCTCGTACTCGTCGTCTTCCGCTTCATCCGGGAGAGGGTCACGGAGGCAGCATACTCAGTAGAGACACCCGGACGTTCCTGTCCACAGACACCTCCACCAGCTCCTCTGGGGGGAACCCAAGGCATTCCCAGGCCCCTCCTAGAACTACCACCTTAACGTGGTTAAGAGGTCATGAGTGCTCGAATGACCCTAGGGGCTTCGTTGTCTGGAGCTTAAATGCCCCTGGTAGGGTGTCCCATGGCAAACAGGCTCTGGGTGATGGGTCAGACAAAGAGCTGTTCAAGACACCTTCATAAGGACCACACAATCGCGGCACGTGGCGTTGCCTGGTACGGCGGAGCCGGGGTCCCACCCTGGAGCCAGGCCTGGGGTCAGAACTCGTGGCCGCGTTGCTCCTCGCAGGACCCGGCCGAGCCAAGCCTGAACGAGAGATGCGAGGCCATCCCCCAGTGGGCCCACCACCTGCAGGGGGAATATGAGGGACCGGTGCAAAGAGGATTGGGCAGCAAATGAAGGTGGAGATCTCGGTTGCCCAATCTCAGGATGCTTATTAATTTGTAATAAGGATAAAAATCTGGAGTTAGTCCTTTTTTATTATTTTATCTACTTAGTGCAATACAGCAAAGAAATAGACCCTCAGCATACTGGACACTAGTACAGTGTCCTTAGTTTAGTAACATCTGATCAAAAAACTTCTCTCCAGACTGGATTTGGTTTGAGCAGCAAATTTCCATCCAGCTTTAAAGTGATGATTTATTTTTAGGTTATTTAGCACCCTCTTATTGTCTCAAACCTGCATTACTTTCACAGTGACAGTGTGTTCCAGCATCTTCTCATTGTTTTCTGGGCTTTTCCTGAACGTGCTGGCAAGTCTCCTTTCATCAGAGTTTGACAGTTTGGGTTAGGTGGTTTAAATTTGGACACAAATGGATTTTCCAACAGAGCCCTGATTCCAAGCACACATCAGAAATGGTTTTAGAATGCATAAAGCAGGCTAACATCAAGCTTCTGCAATCTGACCTTAACCATGTTAAACAGCTATGCTTAAACGGTGTGTCTGTGCAAGGAAACCAACCAATTAAATGTAATCGATCAATTTTACAAAGAAGAGTGGTCAAATATCCATTCAAAAATTCAAAAATCTATTCTCAAATCCAAAAATTTGGATCTATTGTGGATTAGAGAAAAATAAAATTGATTCCTAAATTCCAACTTGTATCTTGTGTTATCAAAGTTTCAAATTAATCAAAAAGTTTTATAACAAATGACATTCATACCAGCGATAGGTGTATGAAAATCTCTTACTTGGTTCTGTATGTACATTATTTTTATTTGGGTGTGTTTGTTAGAAATAAAACCTAAAGAAAACAATTAATTAAGCCTTGTACATATAATATAAAATTTCCTCTGTATTTTCATGACTGGTAAGTTTAGGTATATTTCATTTGCTAAAAAAAGTTTTAATTGTGACAATAATTGGAAATAAGTTGAGCAAAAAAAGGAATGAACTTTGAACAGACTTTGATCAATGTGCAGTGTGCTTCAGTGTGTCTTTCAGAAAGGTCACTGGACATGATGAATGAGTCGACTGCGGGGGCACAGTCGGGTCACAGCAGGTGAGATACTCTGTATTTGTCTTCTTAATTGTTGGGGACCTCATGATTCTTCAACAACAGTTTTCATTTTAAGATTGAAAACATACTGAAAATACTGACCATCATTTTGATCCATGATATTTTTTTCATTTGAAATTGACACAAACAATGTCATTTTTCTGTTCACCAAATCGTAAGGGTTGTCACATTTCTACATTTTCCCCGTATTTTTACTACTTTATTACGTCATGTGACATAGAAAAGGTATAATGTTTTCCATTCTCTGTGTAGTCATACAGAATCTACATAATTCTACAAAGTATCTGAAATTAAAATTAAAGGGCATATGTTATCATATTTTAGAGCCAGAAAACCTACTAATTTTAAAAAAGATGAAGCATAAAAAAATCAGTCTTCCACTGGTTATTAAAGCGAATAAGTAATTTTAAAACTCACATATGAATCATGCCCACTAAACCAGAAAGGGACAACCATATATGGATGATGACATAGAATCTGTGACATCATTGCCTGGCGGATCATTTTCTTGACAAAAAACAACCTTTTTAATGTGAATAATTTTAACAATTATGTGGTAGAGTACTGGCGTGACAAAAAGGATGGAGAGAGCACTTTTACCACAAAAATCATCCATGCAGCAAATGTTCATGAGCTCAGTGGAAATAAACACAGGTAGGGAGGATGGATTTCTCCTACTCCACCAAAACACAGCATCTCTGTTGGAAACACTTTTTGTCCCAGGATTAATAAGCATTATTAATGCTTATTAATGGGGGGGGGGGGACTAACTGACACAGAGGAGCTGATCTAAGACACAAGGAAATACTGCTAGCCTAAGGGGAATGCACTATAATACACAGGGAGCAAATCATGGGAATGCACAAAGAAAATGAACTGAGGTGAGATCTGACACTAATGAACACAGAGAAATGAACAGATTACAGCAAGACCTTATAGGACCTAATAAACAACGGGGAGCTGATGAGAACACAAAGAACACAAACACAAATAAGAACCATAATCTAAAACCCAAGAATTATGACACAATCTAAGTAGATGGAATAGGCAGTGTTTTTCATTGTCACTTTGTTTCCCTGACACAAATTTTTATTCAAGGTTTCTATTCTTGACTGCAGAACATCATCATTAGTGAGGTTCAGTCCTTTCTCAGGTCAGGAGCAAGGAGGGGAAGAAAGATCTGTGTGTGTGATATATCTAATTCTGTTTTCTAGCTTCCACATACATGCAGTAATGAGGAGCAAAGGAGAAACCTTTGTTTTCCTATGGGGATAAGGAGTTTTTTGTTAATTGGATGTTCAGGGGTGAGGTGATTGGAGACACAACTATGCTTGTATCTCGTGAGTGATCCATCCCTCCCTTATCAATACATTATTCTTGTAGGGTTGCTGGTGCCTTTCTCCAGCGGTCATTGGGCGAGTGGCAGGGTACACCCTGGACAGGTCAACAGTGCATCACAGGGACACCCAGAACAACTGTGCATACAGACTCTCACACCTAAGAGCAATTTTATACATGGAGAATTTACGTAACATGCATGTTTTTGGACTGTGGGAGGAAGCTGGAGTATCTGGAGAGAACCCATGCATACACAAAGACAACCTGCAACTTCATGCAGAAATACCCCCAACTGGAATTCAAACGTGGGACTTTCTTGCTGCAAGGTGTTCTGACTATGAATCTGAATATATTATTTAATATTTAATATTAATACTTTAATATTTTATCAAATAATATTTCGGTCTCTTAAGGGTTGTCCTGTGAATACTAGCCCAATAAGGCGATGGTATTAGGACGAAATCGAAAAGGGTGAGCCAAGCTCTGACATTATTGAACAGCATAAACTCTGCACACACATGGAATGAATTCACACAATTTCTTAAAATACAAGAATTTATTAACAAAAATAAGTCAACTCAAAGTCAAACATATTTCAATCAACAGACTCTTTACTATGCTAAAACAATCCAACTAAACTACCAAGCACATTTAAGAATAATGAAGACTAATGGGCTATGTACAATATAAACAAGTTGATTAAAGATGGTTGAAAATCATGACCAAAAGAGTGATGCAACATTACCATGCAATGTTATTTATGTTTGAGAACCAAGGATTATCTTGAAGAATCTTGAAGTGAAGTTAAGTTGGTCTTGGAACCAACTTAGACAATAATAAGCATACCTTTAGACCACCATTCACAATGTAAGATCAGATAAAATATTATTTTAATAAAATAATGTTTTAAAGAATGATCTGCTGAATAAAACCAACTTCCTGGATGAAACAATTCTCAACGGTGTCTCATTAGCTGCCTTTATTTATTAAAATAATATTTAAAGAAATATTATTAAGGAAATGATAAAAAAATTTAAGGAAATATTTTGGAAAAGAGCCAAATCTTTCTGGAGAAATGGGGCTTAATGGTGTTTACTTAGTTATCAAGTTTAGTAAAATAATGTTTAGGGAACTATTATTTACTGGATTGAAAACTAACAACCTTTCTGGTAAATATTCTTTAGCAGGCAAGCACGTGTTCTTAGCTGTTAGCAGTTAAAGCTAACAAAAGAAGCTGATAGCTTAGCACCAGAATCAAACACACACCTTTAAAATACCGTTAATAAAAGGGTTAAAATGCATAAGCGCGGACGGTGCGTTATGATCAATCTTCTGTGTTTAAAATCACCCTTCAAGTAAAGTTTGTCTTAACTTTCAAAACACACAAACACAGAACACAGAACTGAGCACGTGGTGAGCAGATAGCCTGCTAGCAAGATAGCTGAGTTCAACACAAAGAAAACCAAACTTCATAAAATGAAAAACGTTTAGATTATTTCATTCTAAATCACTTCTATAACTCTGCCCAAACCGTAGCCTCGTATGTGAACCGTGCTGAGGAAAAGTTGTCCAGGCGACGACGAAGTTTGAAGAAAGCTCTGTGAAAAAAAGAGGTTAGCTTCCAGCTAACCTCCGTAGCTGTGGCTGGGCGGCTCGTTCTGTAGGCCGGCCAAACTGCACAGTTGCTACGGTAACCACGGTGATGCGGCCCTTGTTGTCCTCCTTTCAGACCGGAAAACTGCTTCACTCGGCGTCGTAGAGACAGCGTCTCTGCTGGGAACTCTCCATAACACAGCTTGATTCTGTAGACCTCAGAGAGAAAAGTCAAGCCACGCTTGTACCTTAATTACCCCCGTTCATGAATGAAATACCGGATACACAAACAGCAATTCATTCGTACTTAACTTACTGCATATGATCGATGATCGTATGACACTCTTGGATCCAGTTTGAAGAGTTTATGTCTGTTTGCCAGCAAAGAGACATTAGCGTGCTGTGTTTCTCGTGCCAGCTCTGCAGCGGGGTCCGGGTGGAAGAGATCGATTCCTTGGAAAGGGGATGCTTTTATACAGACAGTGGCATCATGGGAAGTGCCCCTTTCCCTGGCTGTGCCGGAGGTAGGTTAATGCAATTTATTTTGAAAGTTCCAGAAAAGTCTGTACCGGACTTCATGTTGTAATCCATGGCTGTGGTCCCAACAAAGGCAACACTGCTTACCATGCAGACCCTCCTCTGTGTTATAAAGCTATTTATATGGGATTCTTATTTCTTTTACAGTATGTTCTGTAACTGCAGCAGCCTGTGGGGAATGTATCTCTAAGACTTTTAGGTAGATTTATAAAAGCTATAAAAGTGAGAAGTACAAGTCTTACAAAACAAACTAGTGCATATGTTTCCAGTGTGGAGATAGGAAAAAACCATGTAGACTTTAAATATTTTAGCATTTGTGGTTGAATCTCTAAACATAATATCAACAAAAATGCTGCAAATTGGTCAACGTGTCACATCCAACAGCTTAGGTAATTTAAATATGTTTAATGAATGCCACTTTCAAATATGACAATAGAAGCCCAAGAAGATTGCAACAATAGATATTCTGCCCTCAGTGAATCAATTAAACAAGTCCTACATGTAAGTAAAAGTGGAAAAAGCCTCACAACTTGGGAAAAACCTCCGCTCAGCAGCGGCAGTTTGGGTTCACTTAGGCCGTTGCTCTCCAGTGGCAGAGAAGTGGCAGAGAAAGTTACCCTGGATTTTCTGCCCTACGGCATCTAACGGAAAGTTAGATGCTGTAGGGCAGAAAATCCAGGGTAACCTACAGAAGTGGAGAGCCCACATCGCTCTTTCAAACATACCAGTTATAAGAAAGAAGGAGCAGAGATTATCCATCTCCAACTGACTGACGGCACACTGTGTACTGGCCTGGCACAACACCGGAGGCTTTATGCTCTTTATATGCTCTCCCCTTTGTAGGGGGTGAGGAGGCTGTGAGAATTTCAAACTGTATCCACTTCAGCTTTAATGCTTGCACAAAATCTGCTCTGGAATATTCTCAGCTGAGAAAAAGATTGGAGGCTGCCTTTTCAACTGGTAGAAGTCAAGTGTAGGCGTAGATGGCAGTAAAAATTTAAGGCTCATCAAGAATTTGATGGAGAAGAAAGTGAATTTTGCCTGGCTGGATCTCTGACTCTAACACACTAACCCAGGTCCCCAACCATGCAAGAACAGGCACTGGACACAACCCTCCCTATTATAATTTCTCCATAACATGCAGTAGTGCATTCCTCAAACTGTTATTGCATCAACATTTCTCTAAAATAAATTTGTATCACATTGTTATAGTTTTCCTCTGACAAATTCTTGGCTGCAAATCTCTACCAGTTAGAGCCTCCAAATAAAAGCAAATGTTTCTGCATGAGAGGTCAGACTTTTAAAGAGCAGGGAAAGAAATCAAGACTGCTTCACTAATTAGTTGAATGTGACTAAATTAATTAAATTCAATAAATAAAATGTATATAATATATAAAACTATTAGGCAATGTAAGCCCAAATAACTTTGATACATAATATAAACTTCCCTTTTGGTTTTCAAACGGCATCTGTTTAAGAATTGTTCTTTTGCTTTCCAAAAATGATGCATCACTGCGAAGCCTCCTTCCTCAGCCTTCATGGCTGCACCAACAGCAGCCACCCAGCACATTATAAAAGCATAAAAAAATCACTGTGATCTACAGGAGCTTAAAGTAAGTGACGATATTTGTGAATTTTGCCATCTGCTCAGAAGTGAGCGAGCATGTGGAGATGTTAACTAAATCTCAGCAAAGAAGATAGCATTGTCTCATCTCCATAGCAACTGCAGCCTCTCATTATCTGCACTAAGGTCGGGGGAAGAGGCTGATGGACAGGGCTGATAGTCTATGAGAGATTCACAGTTACAGAAGAGGAACATTTAGGCAGGTGAAAGAAGAAACAGAACAAGAACAATTTCAAAATGGAAGAAAGAAATACTTCGCATGTCCTCACCTGCTAAAGATACCAAAGTTATTTCTGTCTTGTTTCCTTGGGAACAGGAACAAAATGCTGTTGTTCCAAGTGTGTCGCACCTTGCAGTGACATTGCATCATTGGACTTCAACGTACAACCTTTTTACCCTGACAGGGACAATCTGTGCTTTTCAAAAGTTTACCTAACACAGAAGATTTAAAAATATAAATCCATATGTAAATGCTCAGGATTTGTACAGATCTTTCAGGATACGTGGTTGGTGGAGTGGACTCCAGAATGCAGACAGGCAGGCGGAAGCAGCGCGGTAAGTGAAAAGGTTTAATAAAGAAGAACTCACAGCGGGAAGGTGGCAGATGCATGTATGAGCATAAACTGGCTTGGCTTGGCATGAACAAAAGCATAAATGGCATGAAACAAGTAGTCAGCCATGAACAGGCTTGGCAACCAGTATGTATAGATGAAGAGTAAATGGAACCGTAGTGTATATAAAGGGCGTGACAGAGGTGAAAACGGAAACTGATCGGCATGAACAGGTGGACCGGATTAAGCTGATTAATACAGTGGCAGTGGCTGAGAACAGAGACAAAGCACAACAGGAACTGAACAGAGAAACAACAATGAAACCAAATGATAAATCTCAAAGAAAACAAAAGCTCCATAACAAAAAGAAGCAAGAAACTAAACTTAAAGGAAATGAACTGGAGAACCACCTGAAAACATAATCATGATCAGAGACAAGATCCAAAGCAAAACTCAAACACCTTTAAATCATGACAAGAACAAACGGATGTCTTTTTAGCTCTGATCCAGTACTTCACTAGCTACAAGCTAATAAATAGATTTGCGGGAAACACCTGAGCACACAGATTCAGGTGTTTCTTAACACTCGCTCTGCTGTTAATTGGTCCATCTGTTTGAAACTCTCACCTACTTCAGAGACTGTGATGTCCTCAAACAACTAACTTTCCTTCACACAAAACCGAATTGGTTAATTTATTTTTGTAAACTGTGACTAGACATCCTAACATGTGAAAACACACTTTTATTAGATTATGTGCAGGTGTCTCTCTGATGGACTGTTCATGCACGTTACATTGCAGAGCAGTCACTTCAGGTAGAAATTTGTTGTGTTTGTTTTTCAGGTCTGATTGCATATTTTGCTTTGACACACAAGCTTCCACATGGAAAATTATCAAATCCCTCCTAGGCACCTCCCTTTGGAGGTTTCATGTGCATTTCCCACTGGTAGGAGACTTGGGACAGACCCAGAACATGCTGGAGGGACTATATGTGCTCTCAGGTCTGGGATACCTTGGAATTCTCCAGAATGACCCAGAGCAAGGGTTCCCAAACTGGGGGATCGCAAGATGAAGATATATATATATATATATATAAAAACCTTGTAACATTTATTTATTTAATACATTATTAAATAATTAATCATTAATAATAATGTCACCAGGGGGTTGTCATGCTCTGATACTTATATTTTTGGGGTCGCAGGGTGAAATGTTTGGAATCCCTTGACCTAGAGAGTATTGCTGATGAGAAGAATATCTGGGTTGCCCTCCTGGACCTGGTACCCCCACGACTTGGTCTCTGATGTGCAGATATGTGGATAACAATGCAGTGTTTGATACCTAGGATCAACTGGAAAGTATATACTTGACTTGGAATCTGTAGGATTTGATTGAAATGACTTTTTAGTGCCTTGGGATGACATGTTGTAAATTGGTGCTATATAAAACTGAATTGAATATAGTAGATGATTGGGAGGGCAGATCCTGACTCAATAACAAACAAAAAACAAAGGAGACAGAATACTGTACTGTTTTCTTCTGAAACAATTAGCTTTATAGTTTAGCTTTATGGTTTTTCCTCAGCACATACTGAGCCCAACCCTTCAGTAAAAACAATTATTCATCCTGCAGTGTACAATACAACTTGATAACTATGTGAAAGCTTTTTATGCCTCTTGGTGTGGTGACAAGATTCAGTAAATGCAGCTGATAGCCACTGTGGTGTGGTTGTAGTTTATTAAAGTTGAGCCTTTTCATTTGCCCTGAGGCTTCTGTGATGTCCTTACTGTGCCCAGATGTTTGCCTCAGAATATAATAGAGATAAATGATGCTGCTTATAGCGATATGTTTGTTCTCCCCCACTTCACATCTTCAGCCTCCATCTATTACCAGATCCGTTCCTCCAGCGCACATAAAAGTGGAGCAGCAGCAAAGCAGGCAGAAGGGAGGCAAAGATGTGAGCTAAGGCAACCATAATCTGTCATGATACTAAAAGCACAGATTACTCATCTAGTCTCTTTAGCCGTTTTCCTGTGTGACTCATCGCAAGTAATTTTGCCGCATTTTATTACAAAGGCTATAAAGACATTTTCTTGAAGAAAAAAACATTCATGCTTTGGGGCTCGACCTCCAGAAAGAGACACTAGTATATTTTAAAAGACACAAGTGTGAATTCCTTTTTCTTTTCACCTTCAAAGAAGGCATATAATATGTATCTTAGCCTGCTCCCTCTTCTTTTATCAAACTCAAGGCCAAACACCTATCAGTCACTCTGACGGGACAAAGACAGGCCTCCTGTTTCCTGGGGCTGGGATGACAGCCAGCTCTACCTGGAGGCTTTTGAAGAAACAGGCAATAAAAGAGGAAATCTGGAATAAACCCTTTGAAGTGGACTTAGGTCACTAGTTCTTTTTGTGTTAAATAATCAAACTGCTGTAGAACTGCAGTACAAAATAAATACATCTTTCCATGCTGTTGGTAACAGGCTTTTACAAACATTGCTCTCCATTACTTGGAAAGAGTTGGGCTATTATTTCTTGCTCTTTTGCTTTTCCCACAGGTCCCTAAGACTTCATAATTGCAAAGTACTGACTGAGGTCCGTATGTTTAAGGTAATAAGGTATAATATACTTGAAGATGTCATAAAACAACCATAATTATATTTACAAAATAATATAAAAATCTAAAAAATACAATTATAAAGTAATTTATTTATTATTGAATAAATAATTTTATACTTACCATACTTGCCATACCATACTTACTATTCCATTTGCTGCATGTCTTTCCCTTCTCTCTGCACCCTCTTTCCTATCCAATTACTATTCAATAAAGGCCACAAGTGCCAAAACAATCTTAAACAAAAGAAATACTAAAACCTTTTAAAAAACTGGTATCGTGATTCATATATTTAAATTGTGCATTTCAGTTGGCAGGATTTTTTTACATATCCTTGTAATCTGTTTTTCTTCTCCACTGTTTTTAGATGTAAATGCACTAGTATTGTATTATATCTAGGATAGAACTGAAACATACGTACTTGAATTTGAATCTGTCTTTGTGTTCGGTTTGATCTGACTTGATTTCTGTATATCATTTGGATCTGTTTTCCTTGTAAAGTGCCTTGAGACAGACGTTGGGAATTGGCGTTGCATAAACATCATAGAGGAATACACAAATAAATAAATAACACATAGCTGATATTGATAGATTTGAAGTACAAGCCATTGTTGGCAGTGGAGCACAGCTAGCTTTCACAGTAAATTAGAAGAGTTGCAGGAACAACTTAAAGATGTTAGAGAAGGTAAAAATACAAAACAGTTAACTATAAATTCATACAATTAACCTGGAGGTTCATCGGTACCCCATCATTACCTGCATCAGCTTTGCACTCATCTCAGGTGAAGTGCTCCAAAAGCAATTGTTCATTGTTCATTATATACAGTAGAAAATGCATTTTGCTGTTCACTTCTTACTGAATGGGTTTATAATGTTGCACTAAGCCTCAGTGTTATTGTCAGTTGTTAGTGAAGTTTTATAAAAGTGCACTTAAATCATTAGACAACAGCTGTTTGTGAAGGTTTGTTTTTTTAAGTTAATTCGTCACATTTACTGAATAGATAGATAGATAGATAGATAGATAGATAGAATAGATAGATAATAGATAGATAGATAGATAGATAGATAGATAGATAGATAGATAGATAGATAGATAGATAGATAGATAGATAGATAGATAGATAGATAGATAGATAGATAGATAGATAGATAGATAGATAGATAGATAGCCATTAAGTATAGCACATTTGAACAATGATTTTTGCACATATATCGGTAACTCACTGGCTGTTGCAGTGAAAATTGTTTGCACATCTGATGACAACATTCCAGTACCATGTAATGTAAACGGTTTAGTTATCCAGCAAGTTAGAGGTCTGCTATCAGTCTAACTATAGTTGGAAAAAAACAACTTTCACAAATTCTAGCTGTGTGTGATGATACATCTGCTTTTCCTCCAATTGTATGCGGTGGATTTGTGCTTCAGAATAAAGTGAGCAAGGTGAAGTGTGTCCATATTGGTGTGGTATGCCTTCTTTTTGCATCTTTGTGTGTAAAAAATGTCCACAGATGGAACTCCAGTCCTTGAGTCTTTCTGCTTTAACAATGAATCTTTGGAAAATCTTTGGAGAATGTGACACCTAAAGTCTTCTGAGTAGAAGGGTCAATCCAGTCCCATCCTAACATAGATGAATCCAACTATTGGATCAAAGCTGGTAGCAACTCTGAGATAAGCACAAAATGTTCATTGCCATCAGTGGAAGGACACCAGCTGGAATTATGTTAAACATGCAGGAGATGTTGCTATATAAAAAGCCACGAAAACATACTGTGAAATAAAATGTATTAATAATAATACAGTCTCTGTTCACTGTTTTGCAGATCTACCTGAATATTAGTTATTTTTGAAAGCCTTCATTTAAAATGGTTCACACTGCTAAATACTGACCAAAATGTATATTATCTTGATCCAGAAACTCCTAATATCCTCAGTTTTGATACATAAAGTCTCAGCGAACCGTTGTGCAACAGCTGGGAAGATATCAAATAGAGGGTTAGCTGTTCCTGTTCCTAGTCTAATTGAATTTCACCTCATAAGGAACCTGTGGCAGCCAGCCCAAGGTTAAGACAGTGTTGATATTGCCTCCCTATGCCCTCTAATTCACCACAGTCCCTCAGTATGAATTATTCAAGAGAACAGTCACAGCTGAACAGAGGCCAGACCAAAGCAAGATAACCTAAGCCATTTAGATCATTAGACCGTTGTAAATAAAACATCTTTTAAAGTAAGTACTTTGGCCTGCAGGCTTTTAATGCTTTTGTTTGGGTGCTTTATGAACCTACAATCTGCAACATCTAATGAATTATATCATTTCCAGTTCAGACAGGTTTGTGCTGTCAGGGCTCTGGTTCACTGGTGTTTAAAGATCATAGTCATGACCTCGTTGAAATTTCCCATCACTTTCAGCCTCACATAGACTGTGAAGCAGATAATGAAAGTGTCAGTGCTCCTCCAGCTGTATCCAACATGATAGAGCTCATTTCCTTGCTTGTTTCTTCCTCTCCCATGCAGCAGCTGTACAGTCTCACTGTCAGGATCGCAGATTGGGTTTTATATTATAAATAAAACAGAATAAAGCAACCCTTGTGGAATGGATTCTGTACTTGGTTCCAGTAAACCATAAAACTAATAATAAAACAAAACCACACAAAGTGTTTCGTTATGAGAACCTTGAACTTCTTCCCATTTTGTCACAATAGAACTACAAACATCAATGTATTCAATGAATTTTATTGGGGTTTTATGTGACAGACCAACTCAAAGTGACCAAAGGGAAGAGTGTAAAGTAAATTTTTTTCAGCCCTCCCTTACTCTGCTACCCCTAAATAAAATCCAGAGCCGTCATTTAGAAGTCATATCATACAAGGGGTGTGATTTCATTTATGTACAGGGTTTCTGCAACTTCTTACAGCTTCTTCAGTTATATAAATTTATTTATTTACTTTTTGAGAAATGCGCTGAGAGCATTCAGTTGTTACATTATTTGTAGCTCTGGTTCAAGAAGTTCACTGACAAACTTACAAACCACATGGTGGAGTCAAGCAACAAGCACTGGCAAAAGTAGTTCTCCCCTGACATTTACCTTTACGCACCAACCTCCAACTGGGTTTGTGCATCTCTGTGACTGATATGATACATATCTCTACACACCATCAACGATCCAGTTCATTTTAGATGCATAGATGGAAAAAACAATACGACGTGATTAAATTGACCGCTATAGCATGATGCAGTGTGATTTTATGGTTCATTTAAATTTAATGCAACAAGACAAAGGCAAATAAATTATATTATTCAGCTGAGTATACCTAATTAATAACTTTAATAATAGCATTTCACAAACAAGTCTCTGCCAATTCTAGTGAGCTTTCATGAGACCTGATTTACATTGAACAAAAACACTGAGGCTTAGTGCAGATATTTAAAACTTGTCAGGCTGCAGATGTTATTAACATGTATTTAGTAAATCAGCCGTGAGCATCAAAATGCATTTCCTATATCAATAGGAAGATAAAAATACAACGTCTTATTCTATAATTTATAAAGCATTCAATGCTGCTTCACACTAGCACCGCCATGTCACAGTTGTGTTGGTTTGTGAAGGACCCAAGTGCAGAAAAGATGGCAAACACAAGTTTTTATTAAAAATCAGAGGTGAACTTACAGGGGGATCGCAGGGAGAACCGGTCCAGGAACTGAGGCAGCGGAAGGCAGAGTAGCTGAGGGGAGGAGGCTAATTAACACAGAGGAACTGAATGGAGATAAATGAAACCTTTGGAAAATCTATCAAAGAAAATATAAAGAACACAAGAATGCACACAAACAAATTAACAAAGGAAATATAAACTACAGGGAAATGAAGAGAACAGAGACATGAAAGAAACTCAAATGCCTAAAGATCATAACACATGACCTTTGAAAGTTACCTGAAAAGACTGTGAATCAGCTTATGGTTGAAAATGTTATTTTATAGGCACTCAGACGTTGAGAAGGTAATAAAAAAAATAATAAAAACATACAAGAGGGACTGAGATCTCTGTTTTTAGTAACACTGAAATATCTTTAAAGTAGATCATAGCATTTGTATTGTCCTTAAATGAGCAGAGCTGTTAGAAACGAGGGCATAATACAATGTTTAGGAGCTCCTCGCTTGAGACAAGTCTGAACCCGAAGTAGATAAAGCTGGATTACAAGTGGACCTCCATATTCAAGGCATGTCACTGCCCAGAGTTTGTGATATAGGTACATCCCAAAATATTTAATATTATGAAAAAGTTCACTCATTTCAGAAAGTAAAACTCATATATTAAATAGATTCCTTAGGCCTTTATTTCTTGTAATTTAGATGATTATGGCTTACATAATGATAATGAAAATCCAAAATTCATCGTCTCAAAAAGACAAGGAGGGTAAGCCATAAAAGGTAATTTCTAAATGAGCTGGTTGTTCACTGATAGCCATATCCAAGCATATTCATAGAAAGCTGAGTGGAAGGAAAAAGTGTCGCAGGAAAAGGTGCACCAGCAACAGGGATAACAGCAGGTCTGGCAGAAATGTCAACAAAATCCAGGGAATTTGGGGGAGCAAGTATTGAGTGCATATACTCCTCAGAAGCCTGACATTTCTGTTTAAAATGTAAATTATTATTTATTAATCTTATGTAATATCCTAATTTTCTGACACTGAATTTGGGGTTTTAATTATCCAGAAGCTATAATCATCAAAATTACAAGAAATTAAGGCTTGAAATATTTCACTCTATACTGTATGTAATGAATATGCAAAATATAAGAGTTAGACTTTCTGAAATAAGTGCATTTTTAATGACTCTGCCATCTATACCTTGTTATTGTTTGAGACGCCCTCCATATCGTGTTCTACCTCCTTAGCAGTGCTAGTTATTGTCTGCTTTCAAAAGAAGAGTATATGTTAGCAAGAGGAACAAAATCCAAAATCCAAAATCTGGTTGGAATGTGTTTCTAAAAAAAGCGTAGAATATCTTCTTATTAAATAGATTGTATCTTGTCAATGCAAGGACAGCAAAAATGCTGCATCAAGGATTTAATCTATGATTGAATCCCCAAAACCGCATCTTATTACAGCTGCTCTACTGATGCCTAAGCATATCGATGCCAATCATTTACGCTTAACATCCCTAATTCAGCAACTAAAATCCAAATGTTGTGTTGTTCCAATAAGGCTGGGTAAAACAACCAATATCATTATTAAATCAAGTTGACAAAGTAATATTTAACTTTAAGCTTAACCTGTTAAGTGATGTAAACAAATGTTAATAAAGTATTTTTTTTACATTTTCAGCATTTATGTAGGTCTTACATTTAAATCATAATGGTCAGCATTAAATACAGATGTTCTGTGAAAGCCTCAGAGGTCTGTTAGAGAACATGGAGAAATCTGTGGTAAGGTTTGAAGCAGGGTTAGGTTTAAAAACAATATCCCAAGCTCTGAACATCTCACAGAGCTATGTTCAATCCATCATCTAAACATGAAAACACAATGGAAACAGCCAAGACACCCATGGTAACTTTGAAGAAGCTGCAGAGATCCACAGCTCAACTATTATGAGTATATCTCTTAAATCAGGCCTTAGAAAAAGAGTTGCAAAACTAATGAGTTGTTGAAAGAAGGTGAAGACAGTGTCTGTTGTTTGCTGCATGCCTCAGTGAGTATCAATATTTTTGAACTGCGCTGCACATTGGATGTTTTATCGTGCAAATGTTGGGTGAGCTTTCTTGAAGCTTAGATGGGGGTGTATTATAAATAGCCAGACTTTTCCTAAACATGAATTATAATCATTTTAATTGTTGAGAAATCTGCAAATTACAGGTAACACACAAGAATGAAGAGACAGAGACACAGCTTCATAAGAAAAAGGGGTTCTGGTTGACTTGTGCTGCTGATTGTTTTTTTTTGTTTTTTTTTCACTCGTGCTTCTGTGGTTTTCTTTCACTAATAATTTCTGGCACTTCTGCTGAAAAGGACAGAACTGACAAAAGGACAAAAATGGACCTTCAGTGAATAGACTGAAAATGAAAGGAGGACAAGAACACAGACGATAAAGTGGATATTTCTTAACAATGCAAGGAGAAGTGAGATGAAGTAAAAAAGTGTGGTGGAGAAAAAGAAAGAAAGAAATGAAAACAGCGGATACAGAGCGTTAGCTGCCGAAGCAGGAAGTTGGTTTAGAAGACTCTGGTCATACAAAGTGAAGCGAAATGACAAATCTGGGACATCATTCAAAAAAGGAAAAACTCACCTCTAATATGGCCTTGGTATGTAACAGAAAAACAAGATGTGAGCAGAATACATTATTACTTCTTAGAAAACAGGATTTCTATAGCTTACAAAGTCCTTTAACATTTTAATTGATTATTTCATTTTTATGACATTTAAAACTCCATACTAATAATTCAAAAAAGGACTAATTGTTTTTGTTGGAGGAGCATCTTCTATCCAAGCTTTTCAGTTTCTGTTTGATCCAGTTTGGTAACACTAGATGACGTTCTTGGGCTGGAATCCAACCCAATAATAGATCAGAAGGAGGCTGGGTCCACCCTGCATAGGTCCACTATGGAAAAAAATGTCACCAGTTTAACCAACATGCTTGATTGTGGGACGGGGTCAGAGTACCTGGAGAAGATCTGTTCATACTGAGAAAACAGGAAACCACCTGCACCATTCGTGTGAGGATACAGCTCTAAGTGATGAAAAGCATTTCAGGTTCATATATTTCTATGTCTCCCAGAGTTGAAAACTTATGATGAAAGCAAATCTTGCATGAGTTTTATTATAATTGATACATGTTTTTCATCAAAAACAAATGCTTTGTTGTAGCACCATAAACTATTAACTAAGCGGTTGGACTTCAAATATCAGTAATCAGTTCACGGTTTTAACTGAGGGGTTGTGTCTGTCCCTTAATTTATTCTGTCATACTTCTGTTATAATAAACCGGTAACTAGAAACATGGTGAATTATTTCATCCAAAAACAATACATTTTTAATCAAAAGTATTTGCTTTAGTTAGAGTGTCATCTAGGGTAATTTGGATTTGATCTGATGCAACTCTGTGTAATTCTGAAAACTTGTTTGTCATAAATGTTAGTTGCCCTTTAACAAATGTGATACATATTTGAAACAACCATTTCACAGAAGCTTGTGTGATCTCAAGAAGCACAAAATGACCTGATAATTCTGGTTTGTTGTTTGGTTTTTCTTTGACATGCAAGTTTAGACACGTTTGTCTATGAAATAAGGTGTTGTTTCAAAGTACAGTTTTAGGTCTATCAAAGAATTACTTCCAATCAGGAAAAAGACTGTTTTTTTTTTTTTTTTACCTCACATATTTCCCCAATTGTCTGTTAATCAACTAGGAAGCAACAGAAAGCTCTTGGTTCATTCATTCCACAACCTCCTGAACCAATAAACTAAAAGTTAACATCCTTAAAAGATGGTTGTAAACAGGTTCATTAAAATGCAGCAAAACCATCCAGAAGACATAGGATACTAATTCATTCTTAGGTTTGCGATAACCTTAACAAAGGGACCTAAATGCCCTTTGCACCCATGAATGTAAAGTTGGGCCCACCATGATTTACCTGGGAATGCCACAGAAAATCCTTCCTGGCTGTTGCCACGAAACTGTGTTACACCTGCCCATGAGCACAGCACACAGACATTTATTCACACTACAGCCACTTTTTACAGTATTGGCAACTTGAAACAGGATACAGAGGGTTTTATTTATGCAACATCAAGTTGTTTCAGCTAGAAGCTGATTGGAGCACCTAATTTTTTGCTAATGTGTTCACCTATTTATAAGTGTAAGCGCTCTGTGCTTACAGATTGTTTTTATATGCTGAAATTAAAAAGATCTTCCTGATTCTGAACCAGATTAAATTAAAATTGGTCTAGTAAAATAAATAAAATCTTTAGTAATCCAAGTTTATCAACTGTTTTTTTATTGCAAAAACATAATTATGAGGATGAATTATTCTGAATTCAAGGCCTTCCTGTTCTAATTAATATAGGGGGCTCTGCTGTATGAGTATTTAAACTGTCTTCAGAAACCCAATATACTGAATTGCAAAGATTGTAGGATTCCAGAGCAAGAAAATCTAGAAATCTTGAAAGTGTAAAATGTTCATGATTCGCTAAAGTGTAAAAAGGTGTTCCTAGGCAAATTTGACTCTTTTGAATATCTGGCTGTCCAGGCAAAGAGCCCTGCTCAAGCAATGTTTATGAAAGTACACAGGTCTCCGAAATCCAAAACAATCTTTTTCAATGATTTCAATGATCTTCTATCTGTGATATGTATTGATTATGACTTCTTAATCATTATGGGAGACATTTAACATCCATGCTGACAACCCTTAAGACAAAGGGGCAAAATAACTATGTGATACACTTAACAATGTTGGTTTGGCTCAACATGTTAAACAGCTGCACACAAACAGGGATATATTTTGGACTTAATCTTAATTTGTACATTAATATCAAGTCCAGTACCATTGTCCAACCAAAACAACATTTTGTCAAAATGACACAATTCTACCAAACTACAAAAATGTGAAAGAAATAATTCATCAACTAAGCTTCTCCTCTTGCTGTCTCAAGATTTTACCTACAGCTTTTTGCCTGTCTGATCTGATTCAAATAATAAACTCATCCCTTTGTCAAGTTTTTCTCCCAGGCCTTGAAAACACCAATTATTAAACCACTGCTGAAAAGGGATAATTTGGAAAATTTGCTACTGCAGAATTGCAGGCCCATTTCAAATATTCCATTTATCAGTAAGGTTATTAAAAAAGCTGTGTTTCAAGAGTTAAATACCTTCTTAACAATGACCAGCTGCTTTGATGCCTTCCAGTCATGTTTCTGTGCTCACCAGACAGCCCCTTTCAATGTGTTCAAAGATATCTGCATAAATTTAGACTGTGGAAGAACCACAGTGCTGGTACTTTGGACTTCAGCACAGCATTCGACGCCACAGTTTATTACTGGACCGACTGGAGAACTGGGTCGGTCTTTCTGGTACAGTAGTTGGTTTGAGTCTTACGTGAAGTTCAATTCAATTTCAATTCAATTCAATTCAATTCAATTCAATTCAATTCAGTTTATTTATTTAGCGCCAATTCACAACACATGTTGTCTCAAGGCACTTCACAAAAGTCAGGTACATACATTCCAATTAATCCTAACCATTGAACAGTGCAGTCAGATTCTGTTATTTATTCAAATTGGATAAAACGTTTTTCTATCTAAGGAAACCCAGCAGATTGCATCCAGTCAGTGACTTGCAGCATTCACTCCTCCTAGATGAGCATGTAGAGACAGTGGACAGTCACTGGCGATGACTTTGTAGCAATCCCTCATACTGAGCATGCATGTAGAAACAGTGGAGAGGAAAAACTCCCTTTTAACAGGAAGAAACCTCCAGCAGAACCAGAACCAGCCTCAGTGTGAGCGGCCATCTGCCACGACCGACTGGGGGTTAGAGAAAACAGAGCAGAGACACAAAGAGAACAAAGAAGCACTGATCCAGGAGTCCTTTCTATGGGAAGGAAAAGTAAATGTTAATAGATGTAGCTCCTTTAGTCGTTTCACCTAGAAAGAAAGAACAGATAAACTCTGAGCCAGTTTTCAAGTTTAGAGTCTGAAGAGAGCACATAGAGTTAGTTACAGTAAAAGCTCAGTCAGTAGCTATGTCTAGGAGAGAGAAAGGGCTAAACACTGAAAGACAGGGCCATGTGGATCATCGGTAGAGGGTGAGCATTAAGTTGTTGCCAGCAGAAGCTTGGACGATGCCCCTCTCCAGAAAGATGTCACAGGTAGACACGGAGTCAGGCCAGGTGTAGCTTCTAGGAAGAGAAAAGAGAGAGAAGAAAGTTAAAAGCTGAAATAACAGCAAATAATGCAAAATTAGAGAGTAGTGTGAGAAAGTAGCGAAGAGGGTGAAAGTGGTCATTATGTCCTCCAGCAGCCTAAGCCTATAGCAGCATAACTACAGAGATAGTTCAGGATAAACTAAGCCACTCTAACTATAAGCTTTATCAAAAAGGAAAGTTTTAAACCTAGCCTTAAAAGTAGACAGTTTGTCCATCTAGAGCCCACTGATGGCCATTGTTATACTAAAAACCTCTCTCTTTCAGATTGATTATAACTATTGGAAAAGAGAGGGGGTCATACAGGTAGCAGAAATGGAGGGTGTGTTTGCACCTCAACCATAACTGAGCCGGTTTAGGCTAAACCTGACTCCCCCTTACTCCATCCAACAAGGGGAGAAGAAGACGGAGGTAAAAAAAAAGGAAGATAGCTCAGGATAACCTAAGCCACTCTAACTATAAGCTTTATCAAAAAGGAAAGTTTTAAGCCTAGCCTTAAAAGTAGACAGGGTGTCCGCCTCACGGACTAAAACTGGGAGCTGGTTCCACAGGAGAGGAGCCTGATAACTAAAGGATCTGCCTCCCATTCTACTTCTAGAGACTCTAGGAACCACCAGTAAACCTGCAGTCTGAGAACAAAGTGCCCTGTTAGGAACGTATGGAACAATCAGATCTCTGATGTTTGATGGAGCTAAATCATTAAGGGCTTTATATGTGAGGAGGAGAATTTTAAATTCTATTCTGGATTTAACAGGGAGCCAATGAAGGGAAGCTAAAGTAGGGGAAATATGATCTCTCTTTTTAATTTTCAGCAGAAACTCTTGCTGCAGCATTTTGAATCAGCTGAAGGCTTTTAACTGCATTTTGTGGACATCCTGATAGTAAAAATTACAATAGTCCAGCCTTGAAGAAATGCATGGACTAGTTTTTTCAGCATCAATCCTGGACAGGATATTTCTAATTTTGGCAATGTTCCCGGAGATGATTAAAAGGGAAAATCCTAGAAACCTGTTTAATATGGGATTTAAATGACATGTCCTGGTCAAAAAAAAACCCCAAAGGGTTTTTTTACTTTATTTTCGGAGGTCAATTTTAATGCCATCCAGGTTAAGTGATTGACTAAGCAGGGGGGGGTTTTTTTTTTAAAAGACTCCGCCCAAAAGACAACAACTTCTGTCTTGTCTGAATTTTAGAAACAGAAAAATTTTTTAAAAGTCATCCATTTTTTATGTCTTCAAGACATGCTTGTAGTCTATGTAACTGGTTGGGTTCATCAGGATTTTATGGATAAGAAAGCTGAGTGTAATCCCGTAACAGTGAAAATTTATTCTATGCTTGGCCTGATAATTTTACCTATTGGAAGCATACGGGGTTTTTTTGGACAATGAAACTGAAACCCCCTGTCATTTTTAAGTGGGGAGGTTTTTGGGCTAAATTGGACCAGCCTGGTAGCCAGTCCTTCATTGATTTCACAGTGCACCATTAAGGGAGAGTGTGAAAGTTCAATTAGCAGGGTAAGAGCACCCGTTTTGCTCCAAAATTTGAAATGCACACAAAACATTATGGGTGGCAAAACCAGAGTTTTAAAAAAGGAGGACAAATTTTGTTGGGGGGCACCGTCTTGCTGGCGCATCCGTGACCCAAACAGAAAAGTCTTTGTGATGTATCAAGAGCCACAGTATCCAGGGTAATGTCGTATAACCCAAGAAGGACGAACCACATCCAACAGGAAAATTAACTGTGGAAAGGGCCAAAGAGGAAGCTGTCTAAAAGGGGATGTTTCCAAGGTGCTAACCCCGGATTGTATCCAAAAAAAAAAAAAACCCGGCTGGCCCAAATCACGGCAGAAATTTAAAAATGTGGGCCCTTAAACTCTCCCTGTTTCCACCAAAACTGTCCGTCGGGGACCCCACAAGGGGTCAATATACACAGCCGGGGGCCCCTGCTATGCCAAACCTTTGGTTCCCTTTATGGCCAATGCCAAAACGTCGGTTTTCAATGGTGCAAGGAGCGCAAATCTTGGCTGTGGAACCATGTTTAAACTGTTTTGGGGTTCTCTGATGAGTCCCCCCTTTACTGTTTTTCCCCCCATCCGGGAAAAGTTACGGGGGTTTGGAGAACCCCAAAAAAGCGTACCACCCACGACTGTTGCATGCCCCGAAAAAGTGAAACTGGGGGGGGGATCAGTGATGGTTTGGGGGTTGCCATATTTTTTCATGGCGAATTTCCCCTTTGGGCCCCAATACTTGTGCTAGATGGGGGCGTTCAGTTGCCAAGGACTACCGAACCATTCTTGAGGACCATGTGCTCCCAATGGTTCAAACAATTTGTATCCTGAAGGTGGTGCCCGGGTTATCAGGATGACAATGCACCAAAACACACAGCAAGACTGGTGAAAGATTGGTCCCATGAACATTGGGAAAAAAAAGTGAAGTTGAACATCTCCCATGGCGTGCACAGTCACCAGATCTAAATATTATTAGCCACTTTTTGGGTTTTGGAGGGGGCGAGTCAGGAAACGTTTTTCCCCCCACCAGTTAATCACGTAGGGACCTGGCCCTATCCTGCAAAAAGAAAATTGGGGTTTAAAATCCCTCTGACCACTGTGCAGGACTTTTAATGTCATTTTCCCCAAAAACAAATTTTACGCTGTACTGGCCGAAAAGGAGGCCCTATACCCTAAAATAAAAAAAATTATTTGTGTCTAAAAACCCCAAATTTATTCGTTTTCATTGGGCCAACCCCTGTATATATAGTAAAAAGAAATTTGGGGCCCAGTAATTTAAACCCCTGTGGTACTCCACAATTAAACCCTAGGTTTAAAGATGATTTTTTCTTTATCATGAACAAACTGGAATCTGTCAGACAAAATAAGATTTAAAAACCAAGTCTAGCGCTGTTCCCCTTTTATTTTCCCTACAGCATAATTTCCCCGCCTTTCTCAAAAAGGGAATATTATGATCGACTGTATCAAATGCGGGACTGGGCATCTAACAGAACCAGTACAGACACAAGTCCATTATCTGAGGCAATAAGAATATCATTAGTGACTTTTTAGCAGAGGGTGGGTTTTAGTGCTATGAAAGAGCTCTGGGAAAACCCGACTGAAAATCTTTTAAACATTTTCATTTTCTGGGGGTTTAAAAGCTCAAATATTTTGTTAGCAAATAAATTTTTTCAATAATTTTATAAGAATGGAAGATTGGAAAATCGGTCTTTTTAATTTTATTAAATCATCTTTGATCAAAAACGAAGGTTTCCCTTTGGGAAGGTTTTATTACCGCTAACCCTTTAAAAACTTGGGGGTAATACCCATTTTTCTAAAGATAAAATTTCTCATATCTAAAATGGGGGGCTTTTAATCAGGGGAACACTTCCTTAAATAATTTGGTTTGGGGTTGGGGTTAACATACAAGTTGAAAAGGTTTTTGATGAAGCTAATATTTTTTGATAACCCCAGGAAGCTCCACAGGGTCAAAAAAGTCCCAAACACGGGCAGGTTCTACAGTTACTTCCAATGTTGTCTCACTTGTTTTAGGATGAAGTAATCAGCTTCGGGAGTATGTCCCAAAAAAATTTTTCTTCTTAAAATCAATTTTTTTATTTTGGAAAAAATCCCATAAAGGGGGCCCTGACTTCTGAGGGAGCTTTTTAAAAGGGAAAAGGATGGCTAACAGACTATAAATCTGGTTTTAAATTTAGCAAAATGTACTAAAGAGAACCCGGATTTTTTCTTCTACTCTTTTATTAAAGGAGAGAAATAAGATTTCTAGCCCTTGGGGGAAGTTTTCTTTTTTTTACAACAAAAGGGTATTTTTTCCAATTAATTTGGAATTTCCTTTTAGGGGTGTAGAAGGGGCCATTTTCGCTCAAAATTTTCTAACATTTTTGCTTTAAAAGGGACGCAGCCCTAATTAAAACCCGGGAGCCTGGCCCCCTATGAAAATTACCCTTCTTTTTCAAAGGGGTTTTCATTGTCTAATGCACCCGGGAAAAGAAAAGAAGTAACCCCTCTGAAAAAGGGGAATCAAATTTTTGAAGGGGGGAAAAAAACAAAAATTTTTGCCCCCCCACTGTGTTTTTCTGTGATAATGAGGAAAATTAAAAGTGGAACAGATTCTTTTAAAAGTTGTTACAAGGCCATTTTCTGATAATGATCCCACTATAATGAAATTTTTCTTTCAGGGTGTGATTTCTCGGAAAAAAAAAAAAAAAAAAAAAAAAAAATAAACTCAAAAGGGTTTTTAAAAAAAGGTTTTAAACAGCACAAGGTTTGAGAAAATTTGTTATGTCTTTACATCAATGCCCATATGTTTAGCACAAGGTCCAGAGAATGAAGACAAAGGGGGTAGCTTTGTTAATGTTTTTTAGTAAAGCCAATTGGGGTCAAGTAACCTTAAGGCTATATTTTAAACTATTAAATTTCAGTGTCAAACCCTGAAAGTTAAAATCCCCCCCTTAAAAATTTTAAATTTTTTTCCCTTTTTATTTATCACTAAGTCAATAAAAGGTCCCGAAAAATGACTAAAAAAATTTAGAGTAAGGGGCCCCGGGGGGAACGGTACAAAAAAACAAACAGAAAAGGGTTTTAGTGCTTTTTCAATTTTGGTGAGGGAAACTAAGGATTAAAAAATTCAAAAGGTTTTAGCTATTGATTGGTCCCCGGGACTATTTAATAATCGGAAATAAAGATTGGGTGGGGGTTTCTCCTTTCCCCCTCACCCAGTATTTTCGAGGGAAAGTGAAAAATTTTTAAAAAATTTAGGAGTTGCTCATTTTAGTAACATAATCCTCCTTTTTCCCCGCAGCCGGTTTTCCCGTGAGGGGAAAAAAAAATCAATCCCAAATTTTCACAAAACAGGTCATTAACTAGCTAAAGTCTTTTAAAGAAGGGATCTTTTGTTCAGGAAGCCACATTTAAATTGGTTTTTTTTTTTTTTTTTAGTCTGATTGTTTTTATTTTTTTTTTAGGGTTTTTCCCGATTTCCCCCCCCTTTTAGATAAATTTTTTTAAACTATTTTAATTTTGGCCCCTGGGGGAGACCCCTATCTTAAAAAAGGGGAATTGGGGGGGGGTAGCATTTCAGAAGCCCGCCCGAGAGGATTTTTAAACTACGCCCCCGCTTCCCCGGGCTGAACCCCGGGTTGTCAGATTTTTGGGGAACTAAAAATTTGGCCAGGGTTTCCCAAAAGAAAGGGTGCTCCACCAAGTGGGATGGTGCCGTTCTCCGGGGTAGACCCAATTTTTCCCCAAAAGGGTTTCCCCCAATTTTTTCAATGTCCCACATTGTTTTTTTGGACACCACCCAGGGCACCAGCGGGTTTGGGAATGACAGCATGCGGCTAAACTGGGCTCACTGGTCGATCGGGGAGGGGACCAAAGGGGAAAATTTCGGAGTCCGGGTTGTTTTGGAAACTTACAAACCGAAGCAACACTAACTTTGTGACCTCCCATTGAGTAAAAACCGGGGGTCTTACCGCCAGTTTTGGGAAAAAAAACAATTTTTACTGTAAATTTTCGTTTCCTTTAGCCAGCAGTTTCAAGGGATGATTTTGGGTGTTGCCCGTTTTGGCCCCTGGCTAGGAAAAAGGACCCATGGGGCACTGGGGTCCCCTAGGGGCCAACCCTTTCTGGGCTATGTGGGGCTGGGCCCGTTCCCCGATTTTTTTTCTCAAACGGGTGTGTCGTAGCGGGTAAAGTCTGTTAGAAACGCAAAACGGGTTTTGGTTTGGTTTACCTGTGGGCTGAGACCCAGGCCCATGCTTCCTACGCACCATCACCCCGCCGGGGGCCCGAGGCCAAAGGCTTTTCGCGGAGGGACTGCTCCCGGGGGCTAACCCCCTCGGGGCCCCAAATCCGAAACCCCCCCGGGCCTCCAAAGCACAAAAATGCTTCTTTATTACGCTTAACCATTATCCCCAAAAGGGGGGCAGGGGGAGTAACTTAACATCTGCCCCCAGAAGCAGGAAGAGGAAAGACTCGGAGAAGAACAGCAGAACAGGTACCATGGTGGACTAAAGCAAACGCTAAGCTAGCGCCCCCTTACACTACTAAAAAAAAACGTGAAAAACACAAAGAGTCCCCAAACTTTAAAATACAGCAACAGAAAGTTGTTTTTAACGATAGAAAAAAATCAGATAAAACAGAGAGCCTTCACAACCAAAAAATCCACCAAGTGCAAAACAGGAAGTGACGAATACCCTTACCAAAAGCTCCTCATCAGGTACAGGCACTTTTTTTTTGTCAGTGATAACTTTGCATCTATTGACAAAAAACTTGCGGGGGGCCCAAGGGTTTTATCCTGGGACCCCGTCCTGTTTAATACTCAGACCCCTAGCCAGATAAAACAAACCCAAAAAGATAAAATAATTTTCTATAACAAGATAAAATAAGTTATTATAACTAAACAGACATTCAATGTTACCCAGGGGACTATGAACCATTTAAAAATTTTGGGAATGCTAAATAAATCAATGGTTTTAATGTGCCTACTTTTCTTTAGTGGAAAAAGATTACTTCTACTTTGATAATTATTTTGAACCCCGGGAGGAGCGTCAAGATCGCACACAGCTTTAGTTCTAAAACTGGAAACCAATTC
Organism: Crenichthys baileyi; assembly: GCA_036173005.1. Lineage (NCBI taxonomy): Eukaryota > Metazoa > Chordata > Actinopteri > Cyprinodontiformes > Goodeidae > Crenichthys > Crenichthys baileyi. Next base: position 344,327 of record JAHHUM010002928.1, on the reverse strand, counting down.
GGCCAGAAATCTGGGGGTAGTGATGGACTCAGACCTGAACCTTTTTGAGGCCTTTAAAAAAATAAAAATCAAAAAAGAAAACAAATCAAGCATTCAATCACTCGTACTCGTACTCTACCCGTCTCTTCCGCTTCATCCGGACTGGTCGGGGGGCAGCAAATCACAGAGAAAACCCAGACTTTCCTCTCCCCGACACCTTCTCCAGCTCCTCCGGGGGGACCAAGGCGTTCCCCCGGCCGCCGAGAAACATAGTCCCTCCAGCGTGTCCTCCGGGGCCCTCCCCTGGGCCTCCTTCCGGGGGACATGCCTTGGGAAAACCCCCGAGGAAGGCCTCCAGAGGGGATCCGGTATAGATGCCCGGGGGGACCTCAACTGCTCCTCTCGATGTGGAGGGCAGTGGCTCTACTCCGAGCCCCTCCCGGATGGCTGAGCTCCTCACCCTATCTCTAAAGGGAGTGCCCGGCCACCCTACGCAGGTAGCTCATTACTGCCCTTGTTTTCCGGGGTTTTTATTCTTTCAGTCATGACCCAAAGTTCATTCCTAGGTGAGGGTAGGAACAAACCAACCAGTAAATCGAGAGCTTCACTTTTAAATCAGCTCTCTCTTTTCACCACAATGGACTGGCACAGTGCTCCCATTACTTTCGGGCAGCCGACCACCGTCTGTCGATCTCCCGCTCCATTCTTCCTCACTCGTGAAAAAACCCCAAGATGCTTGAACTCCTCCTTGGAAAAAAAAAAAAAAAAAAACGGAAATCCCCTCCAACCTGAAGAGGACAAGCCACCCTTTCGGGTCGAGCACCATGGCCTCGGACTTGGGGGGAGCTGTTTCATCCCCGCCCTTTCCCCTCGTCTGCAAAATGCCCCCGGGATGCTGTTAGGCCCCGCCGAGTCCAACATGCACCGCGAACAGGTCCGACTTAGTGCCCGGCAATGCGGACCAAACTCCTATGTACTGGAACCGAATGGCCCCTAAAAAAGGGCCCCCACTCCATCCCTGGAGCACCCCCCACAGGGCACCACGAGGGACACAGTCGAATGCCTTCTCCCCCAGGTCCACAAAACACTGTGGACCGGTTGGGGGAAGCTTCCATGAACCCTCGAGTCCCTTGCGGGGGTGAGATGGTCCAGTGTTCCCGGGGCCCGGGGGGAAAAAAACATACTGCTCCTCCTGAAGCTGAGGTTTTTGACTATCGGGGGCCCACTCTCCTCTCCAATACCCTGGCGTAGGGCCTTCCAGGGAGGCTGAGGGGGGTGTATCCCCCTGTAGTTGGGAACACACTCTCTGGTCACCCTTCTTATGAAGGGGGACCACCACCCCAGTCTGCCAGTCCAGAGGCACTGTCCCCGACCACCACGCACTGTTGAAGAGGCGCGTCAACCATGACAGCCCCACAACATCCAGAGACTTGAGGTACTCAGGGCGGATCTCACCCACCCCCAAAGCCCTGCCACTGTCGAGCTTTTTAACCACCTTGGTGACTTCAGCGGGGGGGGACTTCAGCCTAGACTCTTTCATCACCCAGTCTGAAGTCACCGAGGGTATTCAGCCTGGGTGACTTCAGCCTAGACTCTTTCATCACCCAGGCTGAAGTCACCCAGGTTGAACCACCTCGGTGATTTCAGCCTGGGTGATGAAAGAGTCTAACCCCGAGTCCCCAGCCTCTGTTTCCACCAGGGAATGCGTGATGGCAGGATTATGAGATCCTCGAAGTACTCCTTTCACCGCCCAATAATGTCCCCAGTCAAGGTCAGCAGCTCCCCACCCACACTGTAAACAGTGTTGGCAAAGCACTGCTTCCCCCTCCTGAGGCGCCAGACGGTTTGCCAGAATCGCTTCGAGGCCAACTGGTAGTCCTTCTCCATGGCCTCGCCGAACTCCTCCCAGGCCTGAGTTTTTGCTTCCGCCACAGCCCGGGCCGCGGCACTTTTGGCCTCATGGTACCCGTCAGCTACCTCAGGAGTCCAACAAGCCAACCACAGCCGATAGGACTCCTTCTTCAGCTTGACGTCCAGCGTCCCTTACTGCTGGTGTCCACCACCGGGTTCGGGGATTGCCGCCCCGACAGGCACCCCAGACCTTATGGCCACAGCATTGACAATAGATGCGGAGAACATGGTCCACTCAGACTCTGTCTCCAACATCCCCCGGAATCTGTTCAAAGCTCTCCCGGAGGTGGGATTGAATACATCCCTGTCAGACATTCCCAGCAGACCCTCACTATGCTATTGGGCCTGCCAAGTCTGTCCGGCTTTCTCCTCTTCCAGCGGATCCAACTCGAGAGGGGCCTTCAATCACCTGAAGAACATTTCCAAGATTAAAGGACTAAGGTCCCAGCAGAAACTAATAAAACTCATCCATGCAATTATCTTTAGTCGAATCGATAACTGCAACATTGTCTTCACAAGTCTGCCTAGAAAGTCCATCAGACAGCTGCAGCTGATCCAGAATGCTGCTGCCTTGGTCCTCACTAAAACCAAGGAAGTAGAGCACATCACCCCAGTTCTAAAGTCCTTTCCACAGCTCCCTGTATCTCAGAAAGACTTCAAAATATTTATTTTAGTTTAGAAGTCACTGACTGACTTAGCACAAAACAGATCTTAGCACATAAAATATCTATTGCTGCTGTATCAACCTTTCAGACCACTCAGGTCTTCTGGCTCCAGTCTACTCTGCATCCCTAGAACCAGAACCAGACATGGAGAAGCAGCATTCAGTTCTTCTGCTCCACTAATCTGGAATAAACTTCCAGAAAACTGAAAAGACTGAGTTCTTTTAAAATCCATTTGTTTAGAGTTGCCTTTGAATGTTCTATTGAAACTATTTACTGAAACATCATAAGTCGCAGTCTGTAGTTCAACATTTCTTTACTTTCCATTATGCCACTGCAATGTTTTCTTTTCTGTTTTCGTTTTTGTTTTCATCATGTAAAACACTTTGAATTGTCTTATTAATAGAATGTGCTATACAAATAAACTTCCATGGCCTGAATATATTACTGTCGACTTTTCTGTTTTTTTTCACAGCAGATAAGTTATTTATATATGTATATAAAACACAATTTTCTTGCACATAAAAGCCTTCAAAAACCAGGAAGGCACTACCAGGCACAGACTGCTTTGACATAAATGACAAGTTAAATGTTACTTTAAAACCTAAAGTAGCTACAGTTCTGCTGAATAAGTCCCACTCACTGTCAAAATGCTAATTTGCAGTGTCAGTGCTGTCCTGAGTTTCATGGCTTTAATGTCAATATCAGTGGCCGCTCTGGGAAGGAAGAACTCATTCATGCTAGAAGACTTACTTTGGAAGAAAAGCTTTCATATCTACTCATCAACTTCTCCTGATTATAGCAGGTGTCTTCTTTGCTAATAAGGGCACAAATTTTTAGGCATACACAGAAAGAGAGTCAGGTGAAAAATGTGTTTGCTTTTTCTCAGTGCCTGTGGTTTTCTCACAGCAAGTGGTGCATCTCCTTGAGAAAACATCCCACAGAGTGGCCTTTGGTGTTTCCTGTATGGTGGCTCAGATGAACTGTTGATTAAAAACACACAAAAACATTTGTGTCATGAATAATTCCTTGTTTGTCAAACCATGTGAACAAACCCATATAAATAACAATAAAATTAATTTTACATTCTTTTTCCTTTTCTGGATCATTTGATTGGAACAGGTCATATTACAGCAGTTACACAGACTGCCACTGAACCCAAAGCTGCTTTAGTATTTTGATTTTCTTTGGCACAAATTGTCTCTGACAACAAAAGAGATTAGCAGCAAAGTATAAAATACTAATGAACTCTACAAAGTCTGTGATTTCCTTTGTCATGTTGATGAGCTTTGGCTGTAATGAATAACTGTACTGATTGACACCAAATCTAATTGTGATCACTGTAAAGTTAAAAGTGTCTCCCCTTGTTGCTTAGAAACAGAGAGCCTTATGCACCAAGTACACCTTGTCAATCTCAAATAATACCTCTAAATGAACAATGAAGAATGACTTCATTTTAATCAAAGAGATAATTAAAGCCTGCACATAGATACATGTCTAATATTGTTTACATGTAAGCTTATGAAGAAGTTATCTGATCAAGTGGATTTTTATATTAAGGGACAGCGATCTGGATTTACCTTCAAGGGAACATTTATTTCATCTGGCAAAGTTTGACCTGCATCCCAAAGAAGACCTGAAAAATGGAGACTAGCAAATAAAACAAACTTAGAAAACTATCCAATAAATAGTTTACTTGTGGTAGTTTATCTTGCTGGTTACATGAGGTCTGTGTGCCCACAAAAACAAAAAAAAATTATGCAAGACTATTTCAAAAGACCACAGATAAACTTCAACAAAAAAGGATGAGAAACGGAGCCATCCAGAACATTATGCATCATCCTAGTCTCTCTATTTTAAAAATAAACGCAAAACTTGAGCTTGTAGTGATGGATTATTCAACTAGATTTCTCCATAGTAATGCTTAACAGAACCTTTAAATGTTTCAGTTTTTGGAAGACTCCTTTTATTTTTTTATTTTGAAGCAGTTTGTCTTGTATGGCTGCTCGGTGGACCAGTTGTAAGCACTATGGCTTTGCAGCAGGAAGGTCCTAGGTACAAATCCCGGCCTGGGGTCTCTCTGCATGGTGATCTCATATTCACCCCATGCATGTGTGTGTTCTCTATGGGTACCCCGGCTTCCTTATACTGTCCAAAAACATGCACATTAGGTAAATTAGTCTATCTAAAACTTGCCCTTAGGGATTAGTGTGTCTGTGAATGGTGGTTTGTCCTTTGTGTCTCTATGTTGCCCTGTGATGAACTGGTGACGTGTCCACGCTGTATCTTCTTGCCCAATGATCGCTGGACATAGGCACCTACCCCTTGTGATACCCAGAAGGATAAGTGGCTATAGATGGAAGGATGGACAGGTGCATTCAGCTGTGCAGGAAGATCAATGTATGATCTTCCTGCAATTTGTCCATCTGATTTTATTCATATAATTATTTTGAAGACTTAAGAACATTCAAGGGGAAACCGGAAGCTTTGTTTGTCCCAGTCAACAAGTCTTGCTGAATATGTTACAATCTGCATGCTATATTGCTGAACACAACTCAATGCAAACAGATTGTGTTCTCATTACTGTCCAGAGTGAAACATTGCTTAGAGACAGTAATTAGCTTACTGCTGTTTTTGATTATTTGTCATTTACATGTATCAAATAAGATGTTTATATTATTTCGTCATGAGTATGAATGTCATATAAAGTTGATTCGTTTCTTAATCCCTTTGAACTGTTCTTTTTTTCATAATAAACTGATTTTGACAAGAAAGTTATGTGATTTCTAAAAAGACAAGAACTTGGTTTGACATTATCGTGGATTTTCCCTAATCTACACAGGGTCACAATATTACATCCAGGCTCAAACATATACATAAACCCTATTGCTTGATAAAATGTCCAGCATTGCATCAAAACCACATGGTCTCTCTTTTTTTTTTTTGCGCCACTAGTTCCTTAATTTTAGTTATTTTTTCGAAAGTAGGCAGATATAAAATGGGGTTGAAAGACGGGAAAGATCCCAAGAAGGGTTGCGACTCAAACCAAGGACAGCTGCGTCAAGCACTGAGGCCTCGGCCTATGGATCACTCGCTTTTCTGCTACGCCACGTGCCACATGGTTACTTGTAGCCAACAGCAAATATGTGGCTTCATTCTAGCTGGATAATTGACCACTTCTCTTGGCGAAACCAGTAAATTTATTTTAAATTGATTGGTTTCCTGACACAGACTAGGTTTTTAAGCATAGCCCATAAAATTTTTATAGGGTTGAATTTGGGGCTTTGGGATGGCAGGTCCAGACCTTCAATGCTGATTTGATGGTATTTTCTAGTAAAGTTAAAGTTAGCCTCTCAGCATTGTGCTAACAGCACAATGCTTTACAGTGGGAACATTGTTTTTTTGTTTCTCAGCATTTTGGACACACTTCTTACTCTTTGTCTCGTAAACAAATAACTTTTCTCCAGAAGGCTTTTGGCTTAGCCAAGTAGGCATCTCCCATTTTCAAATTTCTCACAAAGAGAGTGGTCAATCTGCAAAATGCTTAAGGAATTTTATTTAAATATTACTGGGGGTGTTATTTCAGCATGCGCATTCTTGTTTTTAGGACCTAATAAAGTGGCATGTTGTATTATCATCTCACCCTGGAAAGAGATTGGATCAAATGCAATCAGTTGTATGTTTGCTGCTATAGAAGCTAAAAATCCAAAATAGAGGAGTTGGGCTTTGGGGGATTGGAGGTTTGTGGAGTATCTATCTTTATTCCTGATAAATGTTTCAGCATATAGTAATGTAGAGAATTTATATAGGCTAATACATACCCTGCAAGATTTAGCATGTGGTTTGTGAGCTGCAACAGCTCATCTGTGCAGCATTGTCAGAGAATCAGACTGAATTATAAGAAAAAGGCAGCATGCTTAAAAGCTTTTTTCCCCACTCTGTTCATTAATAATATGAAAGATTCTACATTACACAACCCTAAAACTAGGATTGATGCATTTAACAAATAAAAGGACTCAGATAAAAGTAGAGATCACCTAAGATCATATAGTCAATAAAAACAGATCAAAAGTGAAAGACAATTTTAAAGATAAATGGCTTTTTTGTTAGTATTTTATGTGCCAGTGTTAGGGTTTGAAAACTTTTGCATGGTTTATCACTCATGTTTGTACAAAGTGCTCTTCCTTTCTACATGCCACAGAAAGGGGGATGCGGGAGAGGAGTGAGTTATGGTACCATCAGTAAAATCTGGGGGCTGTATCAGTCCCCACTCCCTCTTTGTTTATAAGCAGAACACATACCATAATCCTTCTGACCTCAGACACACACAGACACATACATCCCCTAAATGCTTGCTGTTGAACTGTGTGTGTGAACCGCCTATATAAATAAAGAGAGAGGATGCCATTTGTAGATTCGCACTGAAGTGTGGCTACCTCTTGCGCAAGAAAAATAGAGACTCTGTGTCGTTTCCATCTGATTTGATACATTTGCATAAATCTTTTCCTATTTTCTGCAACAAAGAACGCTTATTAACCGCTGCTCATGTGACGCTTGCTTGACGTTGACAGATGTAGCGGGTTAAAATATTATTTTAGGGTTAGAAAAGTATTTTCAAAAGGGTGATAACTTAGCTCATTTGATACTTTTCAGTTAATTTTTTTTAGAGAAGCAAGCTCTCTTTCGTTGTGGAATATTCAGGGTCAATTATTCTAGTTATTAAAAGTTATTAAAAAGCAAAGGAAGTTACAACATCTCCAAAACTCAGCAGTAACCATGTGTTTCTATGTTGTTCTCAGGACAGATCTTATGACGGAGCATTTTTAAAACCCATTGCATGCGTAACACCTGATGGGTTCTCCATATTATTTTCTGTTGTCAGAGTTTGTATCCCATAAATATAATGGGTAGAGACCTCATTAAAACAGGCTTAGTTTTACTGCAGATGGTCTTCATACAGTCTCTGACACAGTACTTACAGTGGGGTGCAGTTTTGTCCGCAAGTGCTAACTTACGCTTATGGAAGGTACAAATTCATTGTTTTTCACAGCAGCTGCTGGGAAGAGGTTATATTAGTTGTTTTTCTTCCCTCTTCTGATTCATGCAGCGTGTTGATTTAAAACTGTACCTTATATCAGGTCCTGACAAAAACTATGACAGGCTTGGTTCTGCAGTTTCTTTTTTCCTCTGGGGAAGGAAAGGAAATCTAATCAGTTCTGTGTTGCATAGAAATATTCAAACACTTGTTGTTTTCTAAGATATCACCAGCTAAAACTTTTAAAACTTTTAAGAGTAATTGGTTTAGTTAAAACACATTTTCCTTGGCAAAACAAACTTTAAAATGAGAATGGAAAGAATTGGGTTATTTTTGAAGGTAAGAAAGAATCTGATTGGACAGTGGTACCACACAAAAATTAAACTAATCTGATGTTCCCTAAAAGACTCTGCATAGAAAAGGCCTTCAGGACTGTGGAATTATTTCCCACCACAGTACCAAATTTTAAGCATGCTTTTCCTTATTTTAAAACAGATCTGTGTTTTGTTTTGTTTTTAGGCTTGGGTTTTTTTTTTTTAGCATAATGTTTGTCTGAAGCTTCTTATGAACTGGGTTAGGAGCAAATATGATCTGAGGCAAATTAGGAGCTCTGAACTAGTATTTTTTTTATCTGATTATTGTCCAAGTAGAAATAATACACTAACAGGTCTGGGGATATTAAGCCAATCCTTCCATCTCTGCAGAAAGTTAGCATCATTGTTTAATGCAGCAGTACTCAACCTGTGGTTCCGGGCTCTTGAAGCCCGTGAGCCATAGTTTTGGGTCCAAAACATTATAATACTTAATTTAAAGGTAGACTGATTCCCCTATTAAAAAGATCTAAGCCAATGATGAGTTCCAGTCATTTTTGGTAGTTTTGAAATGCAAAACTCAAAATTTCTACTCTGGGGAAAAACAGATTGGGGGCTGAAAAATTTTGTTTTGGACCAAAGGCTAGGATTCTTTATAATGGAATAAAGCGAAGTAAATCCTATATTTTAGGAAAAGAAAAAAAAATAAAGGCTCTCACAACACTTAAGAGGATGGTTGCTCAAACTACAGTTCCCCCTTGTTTGATTTTTTGGGGGATTTTTTTAAAAGATTAAAAAGAATACTTGGGGATACAACGGTACACAAGGTAATTTCAGATTACTAAGGAATAAAATATTGACACATTTATCAGCATTTAGATAAATTAAAAGGGGGGTTTAGTAATAATTTTCCCCCAACTCTCAAAATTAAATAGCCCAATTAAAGAAAATATGTTGGGTTTTCCCCTTTTTAAAACGTTATGTGGGAACAAAGTCCAGTTTGGAGTCAAGCTTCTTATCTTGATTTCTGGTTAATTTTAAACTGCAGTTTTTTGTTTTGTCGGGTATGCCATAAGATGTCAATGCCGACCTAAAAATACTTCTTTGCATTTACCTGAGCAGAGAAATTTCTTGAATACAGCTGGGATTAAAATTTGAGCAAAATAAAAGAGAATTTAAAAATAACTCCAGGATTGTAGTTTTATTATTACAGGGTTACAGTAAAAAAATTGGCAAAGGGGTTTTTTCAGCATCAGTGAATTTGGATTCATGTTGAGAAAACGTTGCGTGTTTCCAAATATTTGAGATCTCTTTGGGACTATGTGCACTCATTTTAAAGGATCCTGAAGATTGTCATAAAAAAATTGATCAAATTACAGCATTAAGAGATATGGCTGAGAAAATATATTTTTGAAGAGAGATTGTTAAAATTTTTCTTTGAATTCTTGAAGCTTCAAAATTGGCCATTTGTCTGTCTTTGATGTTTTGTCTTTGTTTTGTTGGGATGAAAGTTTTTTTTTATGTGTTGCATTGCATAAAAATGCATGTTTAAAATAATGTTTCTAATCCCAAATTTTTAAAAACCTTCGGTTTTCGGAGAATTAAGAAGCAGCTCGTTTTTGAGGTAGGTGTTTTAACAGTTTTTGCAGTTTAAGGTACACTAAGAAATTGTGGGTCCCCCCTATAGGCTGCCCATAAGAGGCTAGTTCCCCTGACTCTGCCTCTATGAGGTTTGTTCAGGCCTTTGCTTTCATGGTGACGCTCAGCACCTCCCTTCCTGAGTTTTTAAACCTGTTTAAGAGACAAAAGTTTCAAAATGCTTGTAGTGATTTTGCCTTTAACATGTTTTTTGGTAAAATAATTAAGGATGTAGCATGACATTTAGATTTAGTGTTTTACTATTAAAAGGTAATGAAATAGTTTAAACTAATTTGAAGAATTAGTTTTGATGAAGGATCATTGGTGATTTATTAGGTTGAAGTTTTCCCTGGTGCCATTAAGCTAGCTGACAGTTTAAGGTATGCTAAAAGTAAGGAATATTTTTGATAAGAATCTGAGTCATGACTTCTTTTGGGTGAAATTTATTTATCAGATTAACTCTGTAGAGTTCATGCATCACAATTACATTGGATTTCCATTAATCTAATACTCATCTTCATACAAGACAAATCAGGATGATATTGGACTTATTTCTAAGTGAGACATTGATGAACTGCACAACAAAGAAGGTTGCGTTTTGTGTTAAGGGAACTGAATTACGGTTAGAAACATCTGGATTTATTTATTTATGTTGCGTTTGGTAATTTCATAGTGTCCCCCCTTTTTCAGAATTCATTTCTGTGGGTTTTTTTAATGTGATCCTGGTGACTAGAAGTTTTTTTTCTTTTTTCGATTGTCGCATGGGTTTTGGATCCTGCGCCAGAAGGGGGAAATTTAGAATAAAGAATGAAAAAAAAAAAGGAATTAAAAAGTTTTAGCACTCATGGGAAAAAGGGGAATACCTCCAGGGGGGGCTTAGTGACAAAGCGAAAGTGACGTTGTACTTTTTTATATAAAAGGTGCATAGTTCCTTAAGATCACATTCTGAAAACCTGTCCCGAATTTTGGTGTTGATTCTTTTTTGAATTTTACATCTCCACAATTAGACCATTTTTGAAAATTTTTTTTGGGTATTCTGAAAAATTGGAAATAATGAGGGGGGGGGCCTGTAATCAGGCTTCCTCAAACATCATATGTCACTTTTTAATATTCAGAATATTTAGCTGATGGTCACTGCTAGTATAATAGGTGAAGTGAGAAGATTAAAATTCTTTTTGATTTTGCTGGATGTTTTGATGAAGTTCATGTAATTAAGCACCTAGGCTTGAGAATGGGACTTTGAAATTTAAAAATTAGCCAAGGGTTGTAAAGGTTTTTGCTTTTTGTTTTTATTTATGATCGAGACTTTTGAAGTGCTGTTTGACAGGTCTCCTAGTTTGGGGTGGGGATATTGCTAAGATTTCTACCTTCCACATCTTGTGTGAAGAGAGGATGTTGTTTTTCTGTCAAAACCCTGTCCACTGTGCTTTTTCAAGTTTTTTCAGATTGCGAAAGCTGCATTGCGGAAAACAGCCCCCTTCCAACTCACTCCTTATTCCAGGAGAACACAGTTGAAGTCCAGATGCTGGGATGGCCCTTTCAGATCCTACACCGTTGTCAAGGTAGCAGAAAAAGTGACACCTGGGTCTATGCTACTCTGGAAGGTGTTCATGGGAACACCACCTGAGCAGCATCCTGGTTCTGAACCTCCTACCTAGAGGAGTTTCCAACGACCGCCCACCTGTACTATTTTGGTAAAAGGGGCAGCTTGAAGCCCAGATGCCACTCTTGGAGAGGCAGCAGGATTTTAAATTTTGTTTATGATTTGTTTTCTTTGAAAAAAAAAACTGTTTGCTTTCAGTACCTTAAGAAAGGACATTCCACTTCAAGGTCACGATGCAGCTATATGGAAGATGATCTGTTCTGATGCTGATGATTGGTATTGCAAGTTTTTATTACTCCTGTGTTTATTTGGGAAAAGGTACAGCTAAGACAATTTGTGACTAATAATACTCATCAGCTGATTCGAAGAGGGATTCCTCACTTGATGCATCCAACTGTGAGGAAGAAGAGGAATGACAGTTGTTATGTTTGTTGTTTGATTCCACATGCTATTAATGATTAACCATTTTGGTACGTGTTCCTATTGAAACTGCTTCTATTCTTCTATTCTATTCTTTCCAGATTGGCAACATAACCAGCTGGTGGAGGTTTTTTTCCTTGGGTGAGGAATTAGATTGTAAGGGAAAGCAGAAATGTTAGTAGAATTTTCTAGTGAGACTAATTTAATATGTGCTGCTACAGGAATTCTTCATAGATTTTGGGGTAATAGGAATTAATAAATCTAGATATTTGTATAGCACGGAGGAAAAAACCTTATTTTCCTTGGGAAGACAGAGGGTTGCAAAAATATTATATCTGTTTCATTGGTTTTAACCAACAAACATAAATTGAGCCATCCCTATCAGAACTGATCATTAACCCCTTTTGGATCTTTGGTCCCAGATCCTTTGTGTTAACATTTAATCTTACCGCCTCACCGAATGGAAGTAAATTGAATGGCCAGGCAGGTAAATTAACCAGGGTTCTTGTTACTTTTCCTAGCAGAGATGGGTATTCGTGTCCTGGTTTGGATGTGTGGAAATAGATCGTATCTCTATCTGCCTGGTAATTGGTCTGGAGTATGTTATTTAGCTCACTTACTACCTACAGTCACTACTTATGATTCAATCAGCCCATTTTGAGAGAGGAAAAGTACAATGATGACATGAACAAGCCTTGTTTTGGTTCTTTTACTTTTGTTACATTGTTTTAATTCTTTTACTTTTATTTTTGTTTTACCTTTATTACATTGTTTTTATCATTATTGTACTCTACCATGGTTGGTTGTCCCTTGGACGGAGGGGTCGTGTGAGTATTTTTCCCACAATATAATCTGCTTTCCTTCCGTGGGTTTTTTTCGCTCACACAGAGTGATTTCTTTCACACAGAGTGATTTCTTTTACACAGAGTGATTTCTTTTATTCGTGATAAAAAAGGAGGGACTGTTAGGGTTTGAAAACTTTTGTATGGTTTATCACTCATGTTTGTACAAAGTGCTCTTCCTTTCTACATGCCACAGAAAGGGGGATGTGGGAGAGGAGTGAGTTATGGTACCATCAGTAACATCTGGGGGCTGTATCAGTCCCCACTCCCTCTTTGTTTATAAGCAGAACACATACCTTAACCCTTCTGACCTCAGACACACAGACACATACATTCCCTAAATGCTTGCTGTTGAACTGTGTGTGTGAACCGCCTATATAAATAAAGAGAGAGGGTGCCAACACTTTGTAGATTCACACTGAAGTGTGGCTACCTCTAGCGCAAGAAAAATAGAGACTGTGTCGTTTCCTCTGAGTTGACTAATTAATACCTAACAGCCAGGCATCCTAATCATATCAACAGACAACTCATAAAGTTGAAGACTTTCTAGTGTCTCACAGGACAGATTGTATTCCCAGGCACAGCAAATTTAGGTCAATATTAAAAGCAAAGCTTTTATTGCTTTTACATGTTTTGCAGCAAAAAGCCTTTAATGTGTCTTCAATGTTGGTAGCACACTGTTTGTGATTTGGTAGAAAAAGTACTTATCTGTTTCAATTGAGGAACATGTTTCAACGTTTAACACTGCAAAATATATCTAGGATATAATAAACTGCTTGGCAGAAAAAGAAACAAATTTCAACCTATCTGCCTTTTAACAGAGACATAAGGAAGGTTTAAAGGCAAATGCTCTAATAAAGTCCTAGCAGTATGCTGCTGTATAGCTTTAAAACAGATGATGCCCTGAAAACATTGCTGCTTCAGCTTTTATGGTGACATTTGCATTGAGTCTAGGTTGCTACGAAGAGTGATGAAATAAAAATGCAGGTAATTGTATTAAAGTGAATAAAAATTAACCTTGTCATAAATGTGCTCTGTCCTTCAGCCCTACCACAAAATGACTGCGGGCATCAATTTAATAAGCTGTGAATAAAGTGTTGACGAGGACAGGGTCGTTGATGTCACCTTGTCTTTTTGAATGAATTAGAAGAACAGACTGGTTAGGAGTGGTGCTTCAAGTGATTCTTCTTTTTATGCCTCCATGGTTACCTCCAAGGAAACACATGCTTCGTTATAATTTGAATCAAAAGGGCTTCAGAGGCAACGAAGCCAACTAACCATTCATAGAACCTTCAAAAACGTCAAGAGACGCTCACTTGCTGTGAGGAAAGCTCAATAGCCCAAGAAAGGCCACTAAGTATGAGGTACATATCCTAAAGAGGTTTCAGCTAAGGAATCAGGTTGCCACTGATGCTGAGCCTTCTCTGGTACGGCAGCAGGCAGGTGTGAGTGCTTCAGCGTGCATAGTGAAGCCGGAAGTCCATGACCTTGTTTATCTGTTCCGCAGCCAATACTGTGACGTAACAATTCAAAAAACGTAATAGAGAATAGAGAAAACTGAACAAACTGAAAAATATTACCCAAACAGAATATAAAGATATCTCTGCAGCACCTGGAGAGACTAAATTCAACTTTTCTGCTCTCCTACAGACTCCAAGTACACAACAAAATAAATTTAAGAGCTGAAAAAATTATTTTGCATGATATGTACCTTTAAAGCATGTGCTCAAACAGTTATTGAACTACAAGTAAGTCCGATATGTGCTGTAATTATATTGATATTCTTGGTTTGTCTGTGGTACATGGAGTCAAGAGAAGACAGGTCTTCAAGAAGGCATTCACAGCCCATACATCCATACAGGATACCCCAGACTTTGCCGAATGATGAGATTCATCACTTATTCTTTAAAGTTAATCTGAAGAAGTCCCGGGGGTAAACATGAATGCCCACAGACATTGACTCTCAGGAGTGTTAAAATGCCCTGTTAATTGGTAAATTATGATCTTCTTTTAACAGTGATGTGTACACCGCTAACACACACACACACACACAAACAAACCTTAAAACTAATGAGGAAATTTTGTCTAGTGCATTAAGTCCCCCCTCCCCCATCCCAAAGATATGATTCAGCTTTTGTCTGGCATTTTATCCTCAGTTCGAAAATCTGTAACACAGTAAGCACTAAGGACTCATTGTAGTTTTAAATTATTTTACAACTGAGTGATTGCACAGTTAAAAAAATGTCTAAAAATAGCAAGATGGGCAAGATTGGCAAGCACTGTTGACAAGTTGTGAATAAAACATGTTGATCTGGTGAAGTGTTAGAAAATCTGATATTTTTAGCTAAAGAAAAGCCCAAAGCTGAATCATCATCAGATGAGTTGTGTGTGATAAAACATGAAACACCTTGAGGACAGAATTAGTAATACAGGTTTTTATGGTTGTTTTCTCGGGATTGGCTCTTACTAAACTAATCTTTGTTTATGAAAGCATTGCGCCTGCAAAGAGGTACAATGAGCTTCTGCCCCCTTCCATTGCTTTCACCTGAGCTTGACACCAGAACATCCAGAAGAAACCAACACTGCTTCCACAGCTCAGCCATCAAAGCTCCAAATCAGCTGGAAGCCTTGGTCTGATGAGCTCAGTAGTTTTCCTACCTTTTATACCTGTTTTATAATTTGTTGCACTTTATAAATAAAATGTTTTTAGGCACCTAGAATCTGTCCTAATTTTAAAAGCGTATGGGTATTGCTATGAATTATGCCGTTAAAAATTTCAATTCAATTCAGTTTATTTATATAGCACCAATTCACAACACCTGTTGTCTCAAGGCACTTCACAAAACTCAGGTACATACATTCCAATTAATCCAATTAAAAAATGATTGGTTGTCTATGTTCTACATAGTTTACTTCCGAATGGAAAGCATCTCTATGGTTTCTTTGAAAACTAAAGACCAAACGTTTTCCCCCGGCTTTCTGAATGATGATCTAGTGTCCTTTTTTCTTCCATCACAATGATTTTATACTTTTCTTTTACAGCAGACTATTTTAAATTTGTAACTGCATTCATGCACAGCATTAATTAATTTAGTATTCTTAGAAGCAATTATCAGGTCAGAGGTTTATTTAACACCATAGCTGATGATATGCAAGTACATGCAAGGTTTTTCTTGCTAATGTCAACCTTGCATGGTAATAAGAAAGAAGAGGGATATTACATCAAAATAAATCAATAAAACATTTTATCAAGATGATAAACCTTGTTTAAATTATTGGTGGTTGCTCCTATGGGGTTAGATTAGGTACTGTTCCAGTCAGAGGTTTACATATAATGATCTATTTGAGCTGTTCTTTATTTGGACTGAAAATAATAGACAACATACCACAACAATCTTTTTGAAAATAAAGACTAATATTTACATACACAAACTCCTATTTGAAAAGGTCCCTCAGCATCTTCCAACTGTCTCATACACCTTTATAGCCATCAATGTTTCTCTGTTATGATTCTGTCTGGATTTTTGACCACTCTCCATATTAGAAATGGTAGAGTTTATATAGATTGATTGGTTTGCGGGAACACACCTGACTTTGAAGCACAGTCTATGAATTTCAAAAGGCTTGAGGTCAAGGTCATTTCAGTTTAATCTTAGTCTGCATTATCCATTCCAGAACCAGTTTGCTTTGTTTGGATGAATTTCCTTTTTGGAACACTCAGTTCTGTCCAAGTTCCAACCATCTAAACAAAATATAAAAGGAAATTGCTTAGATTAGAATGTGAAGAACTAACCAGAACCCACTGAGGATCAAAATCAAGCTGACCATAAAGATCTAGAAACACCAGTGTAATTATCCATGGTCAAGTGAAAGGAGGGACAGTCAACCAAGAAAGCAGCAAACGCTCCAAAATTGACACCTTCATGCTCAACTACATTTGTAATTCTCCACATGAACAAGCTGAAGGCTCTCTGAAGAAAAGAATTAGTCATTGGCTAGAAGTATGTTTGGAAAAGCCTAAAAAAACTTTCCCAACTGTCAAGAATGGTGGTGGCCGTATCATGCTTTATGGCTGTGGATGTAATAATGAAAAAGGTGGACTACTTTTTTTTGCTTCATCTCAAATTAACAGATATCTGCTTTAAATATTTACACAGTTGCAAAGTTCTGACAGCAAAATGAACCCAAACACACATCATTCAACTCTGGAATTCTCTCGACCTCAGGGCTTTTGAAAATTTATGGATTATGCTTCAAAGTCTGGTCCATGCCAGAACCAACTAACTTAAATTAACATTATCTATTGTCTTAAGAAGACTGGTCAAATAACCAGCCAGAATGATGCCATAATCTTATTGTTACACATGTTTTGTTATATAATCACATGTAAAAAGCCTGGCATTGTGGTCCAATTTGATAAGGGACAGTTATCCAAATAATATTAAGGGGGGTATGAATACATTTGAGTCTGTTTGGTTTTGAATAGAGAAATTCTGCAATAAACACTATCTTCAGAGCTTTTTAGCGTTGATTTGCTAATTTAGGATGTAAACTATTTTCAACACAAATTCCTGATGATTTATCCTCCCTTTTAGCTCCACTAAGTTCAAAATTATGTAAAATGCCTCTAAGATTATTGCACAGATATCCAAATTAATCTCCAGTTGCTCTGCATTATATTGTTCTGCAGATTGTTTAATAAGCAGTGTCAAATCTCTGTTTATTTATAGGGTGTGATGTTCAGAGAACTTAACATTATCTTTATCATTTACCAGCATGTTTCTATTCATTTCTTCTTCAAAGGTTGTTTATGACCAAGGGAGGAATGAATACTTGTTTTTGTCTTTATTTAGCTGAAAAAAATACTTTCAGAACATTAGACGAGCTTTTAAATGCCTCTTTTTGAAGAAAAATCCCTGATCTATTGATGTGATATGAGTTTATTCACCACTTTCTTTTAAATATAGGTTTGGCATAATGCAAATTAATTTTGACTCCTACATTTATGGTATAATTGTTGACATTGTTGAAATAAGCGCCGTTTAACCAAATAATCTGAACTGAAACTTTCTGTGTAGTTATGCTACTATAGGCTTAGGCTGTTGGAGGACATAATGACCACTTTCACCCTCTTCGCTACATTCTCACACTACTCTCCAATTTTGCATTATTTGCTGTTATTTCAGCTGTTATTTCAGTTTCTTCCTGTTAAAGGGAGTTTTTCCTCTCCACTGTTGCTACATGCATTCTCAGTATGAGGGATTGCTGCAAAGTCAACGCCAGTGACTGTCCACTGTCACTACATGCTCATCCAGGAGTGAATGCTGCAAGTCACTGACTGGATGCAATCTGCTGGGTTTCCTTAGACAGAAAAACTTTTTATCCAATTTGAATAAATGACTAACTCTGACTGTACTGTTCAATGGATAGGACTAATTGGAATGTATGTACCTGACTTTTGTGAAGTGCCTTGAGACGACGTGTTGTGAATTGGCGCTATATAAATAAACTGAATTGAATTGAATTGAATTGAATATAATTACTGTATTTTGCAATTCAAAAAGTGAACAAGCATTTAGCTTAACTATTTGAGATTTTATTATAAAAATCTGATATTTGATTAAGCATTTTGCATATTTTAATAAAAAAAAGAGTCTTAAGAGTCTTACATGATAAAACGATCATAATTAGGGCGATATCATACAGTAATATTGTAATCATATCAAAATGTTATGGTGCTCTTTCAGACAAACTTTGGGGCTAATAAATCCCATTAACATGATGTTGGCATTGAAATTATGGAGTGGAACTAAAACCTTCTCTCTGAAATTACTATCCTCATTGCGTTCCTGTTAGCATTACTATTCCATGCATGTTCTCCTAATCTGCACAACTACAGCTTTTGGACTTCACTTTAGACGTATCCCTGTATGCAGCATTCACTTTTCACTTATTCTGAAACAGATAATTGGTCCCTCTGTGGCCAAAAACCAGTCATGTACTATATATATATATATGAAAGTCTCTGCTGTGGCCATGGTTACAGAGAGAAAGATAACAGAGAGAAAGATACCCTGATTATATTTGGGCACACATACATCAGTAAAACCATAAATCCCAGAATCCCTGTCCCTCTGTGTATATCTTCATGTCCTCATTGCTCATTTTAAAGCTCATCTTGTGTTTGCCCTCAGTCACTCCCTCTTTTTCTAAAGTTGGTTTTATAAACAACACCATGTTTACTTTGGAATAAAGATGGCTTACAGGAAAACTGCAAGCATGTGTTGGAGGTTAATGGTTTGACTTAAATTATGTGGCTGGTTCCTGCTGAGAAAGAGACTCAGGAGCCAAAGCCAGCTGAGCATAGGAGGCATGATATAGTCACAGGATGGTTTCTTATCATCAAATCATAGCTACCCCTGTATAATATTTACAAAAATAGTTCCTTTTAATTTAAAATACCATTGTTTTGTATTGCCACATGGCACAATGCAAACTGTCAGCATTGGTGTTCATTCTTCAGCACGCCCTCTGGAGAAACAGTGAGCTCCAGTCTGATCCATTGCCTCGGTGAATATTGACTTTATTGTTTCAGCTACAAAAAAGATTGCTGGTCTGACTACATACAAGAGCCACCTTGAACAGCACAGAACGCCTACAAGAAGGTCTGCCTCTGGCATACAAATTACACTATATCTCAACAATTTCATACTGTCAACAAATACCACATAAATATAAATGCCTTTGGTATAGGTAAAAAAACAAATTTATGACTTTATGTTGAATATTGACACACCTTTTTGGAATACTTTTGTAAATCTTTTACTGTGAAAGTATGATTACAGTTTTTATTGGTGAATAATTATTATAAAAAACAATAGAATATTATAGTACATTTTAGTGACATCTGACCTCAGAAATCTGACTTTTTGCACACATCTTTCACTCTTCTGACCAAGAGTGATGGTAAAGGCCTTCATCAATATATTAGCTTTAACTGAAATTATCTTTTTATTTCCAGGTTGTCAAACATTGTACTTAGATACATGTCAATATAAGTCAATTGCAGGAACTTACTCTACTTAGAACTCAGTAAGCTTTTGAAATAACTCATAATTACTTCAAGATCAGGTACAACCTTCAGACTATTTAAATCAATGCACACTAACGTTGAGTGCACTTCTTTTTTTACCCAGAGATAACTTGTCTGAAGAAAAGTTTCTTATATTATGTATTATATATTATATATTATGTAAATACTCAAATCTATTTCTCTCAATGCCCGGCAAAAGCATCAGGTCTCCTAAATGCCTCTGGTGCACTTTTATGCCAATGCTGGGTTGGACGAACAGAGTCAGGGAGTGATGGACAGACAGAGAGTTCTGAGCCCAAACCAATAAGAGTCTAGTTGGTTTTATGAAGCCTGATCCATTTGGCCGCATAACTGTTCTAGCAACCTTCTGTTTTGATATCATGCAGCTGAAGAAGACAGAGCCCAGCAAGATAAATTTTTGTACTGTCTGGTTCAAAGTCCAAGTAAGGAAACCACCATTCAGAGTTCAGTTTCAGTAGAGAGACTGGTGGCCAGTCGAGGAGGACCCTCCAGATGAACAGTAACTGTGCGTCAAGATGTTCCACGTCAGCAGAGCAAGAGACTGGAGTTTGGGAACACTTCCTGAGGTCCAAATATGTTTCCCTTACAGAAGTGACATCGCACTGTATTGGATGTTGCTCCCAAGTTAAGGAAAAAAATGCTTATGATTGGTTGAGGAGCTCTGGTTGACCTGCCAGACATGCCAGTTCCATTGCAAGTCCAGTTGGGAGTCCTGGTGGCAGTTCTGGCCACTCGGTCCTCAGTAGACCTTGTCTGAACCAAGATGGATCGCCCCGTTTGAATTGTAGCTGCAAATGAATGTCTGTTTGGGCTGAGTTTCTCTATTTTAAGTTAAGCCCTGCAAGGCTCGGTTAAGTTTTTTAATATCTCAGACGTGTTTAAGCTTTCAGTCTCTTTTGAACCTTCCACCTTTCATTAAAATAGATCTTAGAAGTCCAAATTAGACCATTAAAATACCCTTACTCATGTTTTCTGAGAGTCAGACTCTCAGAAATCTTTTAGATCTTTATTTTCATTTAATTCTTATAGAAAAGAGCACTTCTCTTGATTAATGGTTCCTGTATAAATATTATATAACTGAGAAGAAGGATTGCTTGCCTTGTAGATTAGTAGTTTAGTTTTAGTTCATCAGTACTGAGTTGAAATAAGCTGATTCATATGGAATCATCTCATCCTGGAAAGAGCAGCTGTTAAATTTCTGGAATGGAAGTAGTCATGTTACAGATTTAATCAATGGTACTCGTTGCACAACTAATTCAGTTCTTTAATAAACAATGACTCGTACTCGTCGTCTTCCGCTTATCCGAGACCGGGTCTCTGGGGCAGCAGACTCAGCAGAGACGCCCAGACATCCCTCTCCCCAGACACCACCTCCAGCTCCTCCGGGGGGAGCCCAAGGCATTCCCAGGCCAGCCGAGAGACATAGTCCCTCCAGCGTGTCCTGGGCCGTCCCCTGGGCCTCCTCCCGGTGGGACGTGCCTGGAACACCTCCCTAGGAAGGCATCCAGGAGGCATCCGGTATAGATGCCCGAGCCACCTCAACTGGCTCCTCTCTACGTGGAGAAGCAGCGGCTCTACTCCGAGCCCCTCCCGGATGGCCGAGCTCCTCACCCTATCTCTAAGGGAGTGCCCGGCCTCCCTACGGAGGAAGCTGATTTCAGCCGCTTGTATCCGGGATCTCGTTCTTTCGGTCATGACCCAAAGTTCATTGCCATAGGTGATGGTAGGAACGTAGACCGACCGGTAAATCGAGAGCTTCACTTTCGGCTCAGCTCTCTCTTCACCACAACAGACCGGCACAGCGTCCCCATTACTGCGGCAGCCGCACTGATCCGTCTGTCGATCTCCCGCTCCATTCTTCCCTCAACAATAAACAATGAGACTAATAGAAATGGGATCACAAATAACTTAAAGTAGCTGATATCCATCACATTGGAGAGGTTGAGAGGAGCCAGTATCTGCCTGACATCAATTTGAATAAGAACAGGTGAGTTGTTTCTGGAGGCTGATGCTAACTGTTAATCACATGTCGTACTCATGGTAATGATGAGTCAGTTGGATCCCCGAAGTTATGTAGGGTCTGCTGTAAGCTTAACGGGTCACCAAACCCCGGCAGAAATTAAGACTAGCCATCTTAAACCTTTCTTTCTGAGCTTCTGCAGGAAAAGAATCTGAGCCTAGGTTCTTGTATATGTTTCCCCAGGTTAGTTATTTTAGTGTAGTTCTCCTTGTCTAGTCTCATGTTTATTTCCTTTCTGTCAGATCGTTAGTTGTGCTGGACCACTTGTTTGCTGAATATTGGACCATTTACACATTGCTGGATACCACCAGGCCTTCCGACATCATCGGCCATTTTGTATCCAGTATTGTCCGCCTCTACAAATCCCAGTGGGCACTGCGGCTGGTAGGACAGGGACGTCACAAGAAGTCTGACGTCACACGAGATTATATATGGAAGGCGGGAGCTTTAAAACCTTGCTTTCAGCTGGAGATCTCGACAGGTAACCACGCAACGGAAGCATCCTCTGGAGAAGAAGAGGTCCCACGTGGAGTCTTCATTTATTCTCCTTCGTTGGCCACGAAAAGAACGTTCATGACAGAAATTCCTGGAATAAGAAGGCCAGAAATTTCAACTTTACCGATCGAAGGTGTTAGTTTAACACGTAACCAAAAAACCACGGAGTTTCAAGGAGACGGATCGCCACCTTGTTTTTTGTTCTAGTCGACTGCTGACGGTCAGATCATATTTTTCCCTTTCGCCAAGGAGGCCAAAGGACGAAGATTGACCGCTCTTCCCGAAGTTAATCGTGGACGCACGTAACTTCCAACTTTCCCCCTCCTCCTCTCCCCCTCACACGGGCAGCCCTGAAGAATTGCTCCACAAAGTAATACCCATCCTTTATTATTTTCTTTGATTTCTTTATTAGAAGTAATCTGGGCAGGGTAGAGAGAGATAGGATTTTTAGTGCGATCAGAATCGTAATTTATAGTCTGATGTTATGAAATTGTATTTGCATGCAACATTGTATTGAGACCCGAGGCGGCTGCGTCTCACAAGTTGTCTTACCAGGCGAACACCAGAGCGCTGGTAATACTGGACTACGACAGTAACCTCATGGTGAAATTCACCATTTTCTTTGTTCCAACTTTACTGCTTGCTAACTTGCCGCCAAAAGGTTTATGACTCTTTGTCTAAGCTGAGTTTACAACTTTGCTTTGGGGGTTTTATGACAGCCCGTGTCCCGCTGGGCTACGCTTCTGGCGGACTGTTCAAACCTCGTTCAACACACCACATCCCTTTGTCATATTACCACTTTTGCCATAACTGCTGGTTGATTCAATACACACACACTGCTGTTTTGCTTTATTTTGTTAGTTAGATATTTTACCCTTTTGTGTAGAACTTTGCATGTTTGAGTAGGTGAAGATTATTGAATCGGGGAGGTGATTGTATGAGGCTGATTGATTTAATAAATTTTCACGTAGATAAAGAGAAGGCGTTTTGTGTTTATTTTGTGCAAGAGTGATTCGTCAGTCAAAATAAGGCAAAGTTCCCCACGTTTCGGCAGAAACGGTCGATTAAACAGTGACATTTAATAATTGTAATTATCAGAGGCCTTGAGCCATAATTACAACACCAGAGGACAGCTCTGGTTTCAATTCATAAATGAGGATTTTGGTTAAGGAGTTAATTTTATCGGATTATGATTTTAATTATAATTCTTGATAAATATTCAATTAATCAATAATCTATAATTACAACAGTTGCAGTCAGTCACGTATAATTTATGTTTGTTCTCTGTTTCCTTTATATTGGTTAATGCCAGGTTTTGTCATTTAGTTCAGGTTCTCTGTCCCTCAAGTTGTATTTCCGTCTGCTTGCTGTAATTAGTCACATTCCGTCAGTTTCCCAGCTGCTCAGTTCCTCACCTGTAACCACTTCCACCTGATAGCCTGCCTTCCTCTCTCATTGGTCCACACTCCTCCTCCCTCTGTTTATAAGCTGGTTGTTTGCACAATTCCTCGCTGGTTCCTCATGTCTCATCCCTGGCATTTCCCTTGATGTCTTTTGGTCTGTTGTGGCTGGAAATGTAAGTTTTTGTATTTGTTGTTATTAAAGAAGGAATTACCTCACACAATGCTGCTTCCAGAGGTTTGTCTGCATTTCGGTCCAACCCAACCTCACACCTTGACAAAATCAAATTGTAGTTTTATAATCAAGATCTTTCACAGTGTCTGTTGGGAAAATACAGATCATTGAGTCTGAAAATATAAGGCCTTCACAATGACAGTGTTGTCAGGACAAGAATTATTTATACATTCTCCTGAGAATCTCAGGGCAACATTGTCATTTCCATTCCTGCCTTTCCTATTTGTCTTTTGTGAAAATGCAGCATGCTATTAACTCAGTGATATTCATGAATCCTGCCCAAGCATATAAACTGATCATTACCGACAGAACAAGATAGCACTAAACGCTCAGGACAGCTCTATTTTCTCATTTAAATCTCCATCTCCCTGCAGGGTTCTTCATGAGACACCACTAGGTTCTTCTTATCGGGATTTTCTTTCCCTGCATTTTTATTGTTTTGTTTTATTGTTGACACACACAAAAAATCACAAAACTTGTTATTTTTAGTTCCTATTTAATGCTGTTTAAGAAGCAAAAGAGTTTAAAGGCAGCTCTTATATGTTGGGCTGTTTCCAGTGATCTCAGGGCCTGTGCAGCACATCGAACAGCACCTGAAAACTGAAAAGGCTTGAAATAGAAGTGGATAAATTACATCAATTCTTTTGCAGAGAACAGCAAAATGTGCACTTTTCTCCTTGATTTAAAGAGATCCTCTTATTTATCTAATTTATACAAGGTGCAATCATGAGTCTGAGAATTAACAGTGAATACACACATAACAGCTTAAAAGCAATAAAGAAAATGTTAATTCAACCGGATTATCCACTGATCTGCCCATGTTAGAAATGATAATGTTACTATTCACCAAGTACAGCATAAGGAAAAACCCAAAAGACAACAGCCGTTTCCACCAAGGGACTGCAGATGTGAATTAGCTTATGCTATAATATGGTACAGTGCATCAAATGGTGACATTTATGTTTGAGCTGTCCACTGTCCCTATTAAATAAAGTTTATTCATTAATATTATTATTATGAATAATGATGATGTATCTTACCAGGGACACCAACAGGTTTGAAGCTAACACCTGTTTCCTTATACTTTGCATCTAAGAAACAAGAAATTCTTGTTTCTTAGCAAATGTAATCAGAGCTATCTGAAGGATCTTCAAATTCCATGTGCAGAAAACGAAATAAGAAATCTGAGGCCTGAACAAACTTTCAAACAGGATATGAGAGATGCAACATCCTTCAGCTGATCATATGTTATCAGTTTTCAGCTAAAAGCTCTTTAGAAATTACCTAATCTGACCTTATTTCAAGCATGCCAGACTGTGTTTTCTGTGGCATTTGTCATAGGTTCAGCTAACAAAATGGGAACAAACTGCCTCTTTTACAGGCTTCTAGTATAACATTTTTAAATTGGTTCTTTGCCCAGTTTTCTGTTTTGTGCACATGCAGAAACAACTCTTCATCCCATGTTTTTATGCCCGAATTTTTCAGATGTTCAATAGAATGGCTCAGAAAAAAAACGAGAACACATACAAGGGTAGATTTATCTTAGGGATATGGGTTTATGATAACATAGTTTGTCTCACATAGATGTGGTGCAGGAGTGAGTAAGAAGACGTAATGAAATAGCTTACCAGAATACATTAAATAGGCGTTTTTTCTGGGTTTGCCACATGAGGGAGCTGTTACATAAACGTACACAAACATGTAATTGCATTGATAAATCCGTGAGGGACTGTGCATGTGCTTGATGTGCATACTGGAACGTTTCAATCATGTTGAGCCGACATGTGTGCAAAGCTTTTACGCACAGCAGAGCCATTCATTTCAATTTGCAGTGCTTTAATGTCTTTTTTTCCATTAAATAAAACGATGCATCATTGCAAGTCTTTTCTTGGCATTGAAATAAGAAATATGGCTTATATTTGCTGTCAGGTTCCATCTTCTCAGTTGGATGGTGCATCTGACATTTCTTATATGTGTCTGTTTTATATTGCTTTAACATTTGCAGGAAAAGTGATACAGATTACTCTAGCACAAAGATAAAGAGGAAAAACTGATCTAAATTACAAACCACTGTTTCCATGGCAACTTCAGTGTTGACAACATGGGAAATGGAGTGTTTTATTGGTTCTGTTGTTGTTGTTTTGTTTTATAACTTATTAATAAATAAAACATTATTTGAGTCAAGAATAATTGGGTATTCGCATTAAAGTTAAATGGAGGAATCCTACATCTCTTTTTATCTTTCAGCCTTTTCAGCAGTTCAAGAAATTCATATTATTCTCTGCTGAGTATACGTGTACTCTTACTCGTATGAGTAGAAACTGATTTTAGAAAGTGTCCAAATGCAGTGTTTTACTTTATCCAAATACTGAGCAATGCTAAACCATTTCTCTGAAAACTTTATCTGGCAGTTGCTTTAAAAGAATTGCTTTGGAGACCATAAACAGATGATTTTGCGAGCCATCAGCCATTTTATTAGCAAAGTCAATGTTTATTCCATCAAAAGATGGGAAATTGATTGTGTGATTGACCCTTGAAAATATTTTTTTACATATGGCCATATGGCTTTCTGCTTAGGGTGCCATGGCCTATAGGTAAAGCCACAATGCAAAAAAAAAGAAAACGTTTTATCAGTTTACTATCGCTTATTTGAATGTCTAGTCTACAGGAATTGGTGCCGCCCTGTGGTGTGCCCTGTACAAGCTTTGTAAGAAAATGTTGCTGAACACAATGATGATGCTGTAGTTTGTATCTGATTCGCAGCATAAGGGATATTTTTGTGTTTTTGAGCTTGGACTGCCATTGGCCTAGATGCTTTAAAACAGAGTCTGTTTCTCTTTGAAAACAAAAAAAGTGGTTCTTAATGTTTCTAATATGTTGAAGTATTTGTATTTATTTGGGGATTTTGTTATGTTGAATGGGTTTGTTGGGGGGATGTTTGGTTGTATGCATTTCAGCTGGTACCACTGGTAACTGCTAAATACAAATTATATAAATGTTAAATGATTAATAAAAACTTACATACCAACATTTTTTACAGATAAAATAAAAAAAGGTTCTGCTTTGTGATATCTCTTTTTATCACCAAAGTAAAACTGCCTTGGAAAAAATCAGTAGCTTCAATTATAGTTTTTATAAGTGGTGTGAGGATTGGTAAGGACAAGATTTATCACATAGGAATTGTTCTGCATATGGTTAATAAATGATTCGCCCTCAGCTCTAAAGCACACTGTAATTAAAGGTTCCACTAGCTGAATTTAAAATGTGATTAGTTTGAAACAACTGCTCCTCAGAGGTAGATTGTTAAGCAGCAGCACTTTCTCTAAGGGTTCTTTTTCTCCTCCCTCATCTTGCTCTCCATCATCCATAAGCGTGCAGACCTCCTCCTTCTGATTATACCTTTTAACATTTGATTCAGGTGAAAGAACTAGGTTTATTCAGTGATTCTACTACCTCTAAAATTCGCTCTTTACCTATCAGCAAAGCAGCTCTCCAATTCTAGCTTGGTTACATACTGTCATTTGCCTCCTTTGCAATAAAGGTGTGTGCTCAAAAGTTCAGTGGATAACAGGGTGTACTTACTTTTTGTGAACACTTCTACCATCTTGTCAGAGAAGGGGCCTTGCCCAGCCTAGAGCTGGAAAGCAGTGGCAAAGACAGAAGTTGTCATTGGAGGTTGGGGAAGAAAGCTGTCGGACCAATGCCAAAGAAGCAAACAGGATTGTAAGCTGAGCACCTAACAGAAACATCCAAGGCTAAATAACTCGAATGACATCAGTGTTCAGAAACTAATAGATGAAATTCCAGATAATGTCTTATTTTAGTTATTCTGGCTTTAAAACTTTATGAGCTTAATTAATCAGATTAAGTTACATATAGATGGACTTCTGAGAACAGTTGGTTGCACTGGATTTAATTTGTACCACATTAAAAGGGGAAACAATCAAAAGATATTAATACTTTGCAAGGTATTGTAAAAACTAAGCAACAATTACAATATCAACTTTGCAGATAATACAATGGGAAAAGGCCTGAACTTGTATACGCACCATGTAGTCCACACTGACAGTGGTAAGCTACATTGTAGCCACACTTGCCCTGGGCCAGACAGACACAGGTGGGGCTGCTATATGCCATCAGCAGCCAAGGCAGGTGAAGTGTTCCCCAACAACTGAGAGGGAGGAAGCCGGTTTTAACCAGCAACCCACCAGTTACAGGATTCACCCCTACCAGCTGAGCCACCGTCGCCCCATAATTGCGTAATGTCATTAGTGATAATAGTGTAGCATATAGGATGGAGATGCAGATGATCAGAACAAGGTGGAGGTATGATGACCTTATTGATTGACTTCCATATGGCAGGCAAATATTATACTTCACTAGATCCTGCTTTGGAGAGGCTTCATACCATGAAGGGTTTTCATATTTCAAATGGCTAAACACCTGACCTTAAATGCCAGCACTGCAGCAGTTATCAAAAGAGCGCAGCGTTGACTCCACATATTTCAGAAACAAAAAGCAGGTTTGGCCCAGTTCACCTCACCACCTTTCGCTGAGGCACCAATGAAAGCTTGCTGACTTCCAGCTTCACTTCCTAATTCAGGAGCTTCAAGGCCTATGAACAAAAGCTGATATTTAGGATTGTGATGAAAGAAAAGACGATCATCTGTGATTTCCTTTCTTCCCTTACTGAGATCTAGGACAAGTGTCAGCCTCACCACCTCCATCCCTGAGGACCCCTATCACCCATCCTATCACAGTTTCTCCCTGCTGAGCAACAGAAGTATAATCTGTGGAACAAGGCTGCCTCTACATTGCTTTCTCACAATAAACTGTAGGACTGATGAATAGACTGTGCCTCCTCCCTTCTCAATTAGTTTTCACATAGAGCCAGGTTGGTCTGGATGACTTTGATCCCTTATAACATGAAATCATCATTTGGAAATGTCCTTTTCTATTTCCTCTGGTTAACTTTGTCTGATATTGACATTTGTCTGATTATCTGAAGTATTTAAGTGTAACAAAAAGCAAAAACGTTGCTTTCTATGGGGGTAAATACTATTTTAGGGCAAATAATAAAGTTATATTTAAGAAGCTTTAAAAACATTTATTAAGGTTTTAGTCTAGACCTTTTCTCTGCCTATTCATTTTAAATTATCAATTATAGTTTACTTTAAAAGTAAAATTACATGAGACAATGTTGCATAGAATGAAAACCAACGAAATGTTACTTGATCATGTGTATGTTGAAGTTCCCAGAAACTTGCATAATCTTCTGCGCTTCAGGTATGATGCTTACGATCACAGCTTTGATGTCCTGGCATCTGGACACACAAACATCTGCTCGAGTTGCACAGACGCTGCTTGTCAACCACATCACCCTAACAGGGAACTTATGTTCCTGATTATAGAGATCACAAATGTACATTTTTTGCTTCTTGAGTCCCAAAGCTTTCTGGCAGAACAGCTAACAATAAAAAATACCACGTGGAATCAATCAATTATTGGCTACTTTGATTCCCTGCTGCCCACAAACCAGATTTCACATGTTTGCTTTGGTCAATATTCCTGACCTGAATATCCTGCTGTATTTGTACACCATCCTTGTCAATACACAAATTCATTACAAACGGTGGCCAGCGATGGACCACTGGTGATGCAGCTTCTAATCTATAATGCTATTTTCAAAAAGAAGAAACTGAATGAGATTGTGCATGAAAGGCAATGAGTTGTTTAACCATCAGATGCTGACCTCTTTGAGTTTTCAGTGTGTGCTGTGTTGTTCCAGTGAAAGTGTGTCACCCTTCAACAGCTTGGGTGCACTATTGGAGGCCAGGACAACTGGGGCAGACGGTTAAAACTGGGCAAAGCCAGAGGAAAGAAAACCATTGGACAGAGACTGGCATGGTTAAATTGTTTGTGTCCATTTCAGATGATGGTCTCAGGCTTGAGTCTGTACAGAAAGGATCACAAAGGATTTTTCAAAGTAAGAGAAGAAAGGTGATAAATATGGCTACTTTAAGGAGGCAACCAGGATCCAGAACAGGTTCAGCTCGGCAAGATCGGGGATCCTGCTCTTCAACTGCATCTTGCCCAGTGTTCTCTGGACTCTACAGTGACCAGGAGGAAGAAAGTCCCCGGCGCCGTCAGTCCTCCCCTGTACTTAAAGGGTCTCTTTCAAGTCTTCGTAACTCCACCAGTCACAGTTCAAAAGCCTCCTTTTCTAGTCTCAAAGATTCTGTTCCATGTCTACAAGGTTCTTTGCCAAGTCTTCAAGGATCTTTGTCCAGCCTCCAGGGTTCATTACCCAACCTTAGGGGATCGATTTCTCCGCTAAAGAGGCGGTCACTGGGCAGTCTGAAGACCACTAGCCCCAATGACTGGACTACAAGTCTCCAAAGTTGCAATGGTAGTTCTAGTGATGATGATGATGGCAGCTGGGATACAAATAGCTGGAGCTCAGGGGCCACCTGCCTCCTACGGACTCCCATCAAACAAGACAGTAGCCAGGTTTCAAGGGAATCTGATAGAAAAAGTTGCACTGCTGATCAGGCGTCCTCTAGTGCCAAACCTGAGAAGGAAATAATTTACCAGAATATTGTCTTTTCACATGCTCCTTGTAAAGCTCAAAATAAAACAGAGGGCACCCTGAGGCTTTGCACTGCACAACAAAAAGACACAGGGACCCAGGGCATTTCTTCTTTGTGTCCAAGTAAGAATGGATCTGCAGTTTTACCCCATCAGCAGGACAAAAAAGCAGAAGACAGACGGAAGTTCTCCCAGTTTCTGAACGAGGTGGCCAGCAGGGTGCTGAAATCTAACGGTGAGTCTCCTCAGCAACCACCCACTCCTCTCCATCACGTAAAATCTCTGCCACCATCAACACTAGCTTGGCTACCAATTTATCCTGACCCAATGAAACCTGCACCACTATCTACATCAGCCACAAACTTGTGGTACAGCCCTACCAGCTCCAACCTTCAGACTATCCGGGAATACGATTACAAGGACCTCAAGAACTCCATCCACCAGTGGAGCAAGACACTACCTAGCTGTAAGATCTTGGAGCCTGAAGAGGTGTTAAGGAAATTAAAGAGTGAAAGTCACTCCAACCCAGATCACCATGTAAAGCTATGTACAAAGGTCCAGACGCAGCCGACTACTGGGAGGTTTTATCTTGAGACAGACATCGACAGAGTGAGACGGCTGGATGAACTGGTTGCTAATGGCACCCTTGGGAGAGACAAGAACCTAAATAGTTTGGAGAGAGGAAAGGAGAGGGGAAACCGGATTCCATGGGAGAGAAATGGAGGCTTGGGAATGGAGAAAGAAAGGAAGGAAAGAAAGAAGAGAAAAGATTGTTCATGGGAAAGAGACAGAGGAGGAGAGAAAGGCAGACAAAATGATAACGAAACAGAAAAGCCTGCCTGGGAGCAAAACCAAAGGGCTGAAAGAGGGAGAGAAAAGGAGAAGAAAGTAGGATTTCCAAGTTTTGAACCACGTCCATGTCAGGTCGCTGCCAGAGGGTGGAATAACCCATGTCCAGTTTTCAGCTGGCCAGAAGGGTTTCCCAGAGTCTCCTACAGGTCTACATCACTGCCTAGACCTGTAAATATCACTGTAAGTACATAAGTACATGTATTGGTCAGTAGTAAGTAGACTAGGTATCACTGACTTTCACTGTCTATAGCTGACATGATTTAAATGTTTATTAACATTAAATAATGTTTTAATGTTTATTTCCAACTTCCCTGTAACTACAATCCTTTGTTTAATTCAGTTGTGGATATTGTTAAGTTGAGGAAACATTACGTTCTTGGTTAAGACTTGACACAAAGTATTTATTCACCACTCTGTGTACAAAACAACTTTATGCACCTTAAAAGGTGTACTTTACACATTGTACTGCATTGGCCTTTTCATACAAATCTGCCTTTCATCTTGCATTGCTGCAACTAACATTATTGTCTTCTACTTATAGTTTTAAAAACTGTAAAAAAAAAATCCCAATGCACCTTTTTAAATGCTATCTTTCTCCCTATTTAGCTCCTCTGAAGGGGGTTAAAGTTACCCCTTCCTGTGGTTTTAGGGAGTTTTGTAATGTAGAGGGTTAATAAAATTTTTAAAACACCAAATAACCATGTACACACATACACACTCATATCTAACGGCAATTACGGCAACTGTGGAATGTAACATGTAACCTTTCTACGGAGTAAAGAGACAATTATCATACAGTCGTTTACACATTAATCAATATTTAAAGCAAACAGAAGATGATGGATTATTTAAATACTTTCTAAAAATCCAAATCTCATTCATGTAAGTGCACTGGCATGCATTCAGACACACCTTTTGTTTTAGCTCAGTTATCTAAGGCAGAAAAAAACATTTTAAATATTCTAGAACATCATCAGTGTGGTGTGAGAGCTTGATGTGGCTAAATCAATGGGCTTTCAAGCATATTGTTTAAGGACTAAGGTAAAAGCAATAAAGTGAGTTAAAAGGTCAGATCTGAGGTGTCATGACACACTTCCATGACATATTTGTCCTTAAAAGATAAAGTCATGGTAAAAAAGAAAGAAAATCCTGTCAAACTACTGAGTTTTATGTATTTTCTATGATTCACTGGTTTTTGGGTTGTTCTTAACTTTTCACAAAATTTACCTTTTTGAATTAATCTTGGTGTAATAACCAATGACATAGTTTCGGTTGTGATCTATGACTTTGTACATTTGAAGTATCGGTCGCTATCGCCAGGTCGTTATTGTCGTCGTCATCTTCCGCTTATCCGGGACCGGGTCGCGGCAGCAGCAGACTAAGCAGAGACACCCAGACGTCCCTCTCCCCAGACACCTCCTCTAGCTGCTCCGGGTGGAGCCCAAGGCGTTCCCAGGCCAGCCGAGAGACATAGTCCCTCCAGCGTGTCCTGGGCCGTCCCCTGGGCCTCCTCCCGGTGGGACCAGCCTGGAACACCTCCCGAGGAAGGCATCCAGGAGGCATCCGGTATAGATGCCCGAGCCACCTCAACTGGCTCCTCTCGATGTTGAGGAGCAGCCGCTCTACTCTGAGCCCCTCCCGGATGGCCGAGCTCCTCACCCTATCTCTAAGGGAGTGCCCGGCCACCCTACTGAGGAAGCTCATTTCAGCCGCTTGTATCCGGGATCTCGTTCTTTCGGTCATGACCCAAAGTTCATGGCCATAGGTGAGGATAGGAACGTAGACCGACCGGTAAATCGAGAGCTTTGCTTTTCGGATCAGCTCTCTCTTCACCACAACGGACCGGCACAGCGCCCCCATTACTGCGGTAGCCGCACCGATCCGTCTGTCGATCTCCCGCTCCATTCTTCCCTCACTTGTGAACAAGACCCCGAGATACTTGAACTCCTCCACTTGAGGCAGGAACTCCTCCTCCAACCTGAGAGGACAAGCCACCCTTTTCCGGTCGAGTACCATGGCCTCTGACTTGGAGGAGCTGATCTTCATCCCAGCCGCTTCACACTCGGCTGCGAACCGCCCCAGCGCATGCTGTAGGTCTTGGCTAGAGGGGGCCAGCAAGACCACGTCATCTGCAAAAAGAAGAGACGAAATCCACTGGTCCCCAAACCAGACCCCCTCCGGCCCTTGGCTGCGTCTAGAAATCCTGTCCATAAAAGATATGAACAGGACCAGTGACAAAGGGCAGCCCTGCCGGAGTCCAACATGCACCGGGAACAGGTCCGACTTAGTGCCGGCAATGCGGACCAAACTCCTGCTCCGCTCGTACAGGGACCGGATGGCCCCTAATAAAGGGCCCCCAATTCCATACTCCTGGAGCATCCCCCACAGAGCATCACGAGGGACACAGTTGAATGCTGAGAGCTGGTCCAGTGTTCCACGGCCGGGACAAAAACCACACTGCTCCTCCTGAAGCCGAGGTTCGACTATCGGCCGGACCCTCCTCTCCAATACCCTGGCGTAGGCCTTACCAGGGAGGCTGAGGAGTGTGATCCCCCTGTAGTTGGAACACACCCTCCGGTCACCCTTCTTATGAAGGGGGGCCACCACCCCAGTCTGCCAGTCCAGAGGTACTGTCCCCGACCGCCACGCAATGTTGAAGAGGAGTGTCAACCATGACAGCCCTACAACATCCAGAGATTTGAGGTACTCAGGGAGGATCTTATCCACCCCCAAAGCCTGGCCACCGCGGAGCTTTTTAACTACCTCGGTGACTTCAGCCTGGGTGATGAAAGAGTCCAACCCCGAGTCCCCAGTCTCTGTTTCCACCAGGGAATGCGTGATGGCAGGATTGAGGAGATCCTCGAAGTACTCCTTCCACCGCCCGATAATGTCCTCAGTCTAGGTCAGCAGCCTCCCACCCCCACTATAAACAGTATTGGCGAAGCACTGCTTCCCCCTCCTGAGGCGCCGGACGGTTTGCCAGAATCGCTTTGAGGCCGACCCGTAGTCCTTCTCCATGGCCTCACCGAACTCCTCCCAGGCCCGAGTTTTTGCCTCTGCCACAGCCTGGGCCGCAGCACGCTTGGCCTCACGGTACCCGTCAGCCATCTCAGGAGTCCCACAAGCCAACCACAGCCAATAGGACTCCTTCTTCAGCTTGACAGCATCCCTTACTGCCGGTGTCCACCACTGGGTTCTGGGATTGCCGGCAGCAGCATCGACAATAGATGCTTCCCTGGTCCACTCGGACTTTATGTCTCCAACATCCCCCGGAATCTGGTCAAAGCTCTCCCAGAGGTGGGAGTTGAATACATCCCTGGCCGAGGGCTCCGCCAGATGTTCCCAGCAGACCCTCACTATGCGCTTTGGCCTGCCAAGTCTTTCCGGCTTTCTCCTCCTCTAGCGGATCCAACTCACCACCAGGTGGTGATCAGTGGACAGCTTAGCCCCTCTCTTCAAACATGCGACCGAAGGTCTAATGATACGACAACAAAGTCGATCATTGACCTCCTGCCTAGGGTGTCCTGGTGCCAAGTGCACTGGTGGACACCCTTATGTTTGAACATGGTGTTCATTATTGACAATCCATGACTAGCACAGAAGTCCAATAACAAAGCACCACTCGGATTCAGATCGGGGAGGCCATTCCTCCCGATCACGCCTCTCCAGGTGTCCCCGGGAGGGGCACTATCCAGCACCCCCGACAGGGACACCAAGAAGGCCGGGTACTCCGCACTACCGCTCGGTCCGTAGGCCGAAACGACAGTCAGAGACCTATCCCCAACACGAAGGCGCAGGGATGCGACCCTCTCATCCACTGGGGTAAACCCCAACACGAGACGGCTGAGCTGGGGGTCAACAAGTAAACCCACACCAGCCCGCCGCCTCTCCCCATGGGCAACTCCAGAGTAGAAGAGAGTCCAGCCCCTTTCACGGAGATGGGTTCCAGAGCCTACGCTGTGCGTGGAGGTGAGCCCGACAATTTCTAGTCGATATCTCTCAACCTCCCGCACAAGCTCAGGCTCCTGCCCACCACCCCAGCGAGGTGACATTCCACGTCCCTAGAGCCAGCCTAAGCATCCGGGGATTGGGCCGCCGAGGTCTCCGCCTTCGTCCGCCACCCAATCCTCTTTGCACCGGTCCCTCACGGTTCCCCCTGCAGGTGGTGGGCCCACTGGGGGATGGCCTCGCGTCTCTCGTTCGGGCTTGGCCCGGCCGGGTCCCGCGAGGAGCAACCCGGCCACCAGGCGCTCTCCGGCAAGTCCTGACCCCAGGCCTGGCTCCACGGTGGGACCCCGGCTCCGCCGTACCGGGCGACGCCACGTGCCTCGATATATTAGTCGTCATCAAGGATTCTTGAACCGCTCTTTGTCTGACCCATCACCTAGAGCCTGTTTGCCATGGGAGACCCTGCCAGGGGCATTTAAGCCCCAGACAACATAGCCTCTAGGATCATTTGAGCACTCAAACCCCTCCACCACGTTAAGGTGGTGGTTCAAGGAGGGGCAGGTTGTTATTGTGAAAAACAATAAGTTATTAATAATGTACCTGGTTAAATAAATGTTAAATAAATAAATAAAAAGGTTCATTCAAATACCCTTTTAAACATTCTAAGAACACAGAGCAGTTAAAGCCACAGTCTTTAGTTTAGCAGTATGCTTAGGGTCATTGTTCATTTGGAGGACCCAACTGACTTCCTGTCTGATGTCTTGAGATGTTGCTTCAACATTGTCACATAATGTTCTTTCCTCATAATGCCATCTATTTTGTGAAGTGCACCAGTTCCTCCTGCAGAAAAAAAGACATAATAACATGCTGCTGCCGCAACCATACTTCATATTTGGGATGGTGTTTTCAGGCTTGCTAGCATCCCGCTTTTCCTCCAAATGTCACAGTGGACATTAAGGCCAAAATACTTGACTTTAATTTCATCATACCACAAGACATGACTCTGACAATTAATGTTGTTGTCCTTGAGTGTGTTAGCAAATTTCTTTTGGAGTAATGGCATCTTTCATGTCAGTAAAGGACTGGTTTCACTGTGGATAATGACACTCTTACCATCTTCAGCCACCATCTTCACAAGGTCTTTTGCTTTGGTTCTGGGATTGATATTTTACACCGAAACACACCAATCTCTATGCATTCCCATTGTGTTTATGCCATCTGTCATCTGGAAATTTTACCCAGAGATGAACCAGACCTGTTGAGGTATACAATTATTTTCCTGATATTTCAGATTTACTTAGATTCTTTCAAAATTAAATAAAAATGATCACACAGAAGAAGCCAGTGTGTTTAAGGTAGTGCCTTAAAATACTCCACTGCTGTTCCTCCATTTAACTCAAATGTTGTGACTTAACATGTCAGAAGCTTGAAAAGTCGTAATTTTATCTCCCTGGATTTCCCAAGGTCTGTCGTATTAAATCCTAATGAAACAAATTCGGTAATAACATTTAAACATGCTGTACCTGCAATATATTGGCAGTCAAAAGGCTATGCTGGTGATGTCTGACACGCAGGAAATATTACTGATGTTAAACAACTATGAATAACATTGTACGTAAAACAATTATCAATTTGTCCGATGTTTAGTGACAGAGAGAAGATTTACAGAACAAACCAGCATTGAGAGTTAACAGCTGCTCTCTAACAAGTGGAAAAGTAGGAACAAAAATGGCTCGCTGCTAAAGTGAGTCGATCGTTATTAGATTGGCACCAGCCCAATCTGTCTCCTCCACTGGCTCCATGTTGAATGAGGGAAAATGATTTGGCTGCATCCAGTCTGGAACGGATGGGAAAATGTGAACAAATTTCAACAAATTGTTTGGGAACATTTCCTCGAAAAACTTTATAAACATTGTTTATTATTATTATTATTATCATGTTTCCTTTCTTAATGAAGCAAAGAAAGTATTCACAGGTGATAAATGTATATTTTTTTGTAACAATTCACACCTTCCAGGAATGTCGATCCACCGCTCCTCCCCCTGTTTTCCAGGCTTGCCCTCTGCAGAGAGGGAAGCTGAGATGGAAGGATGGATGGAGGGGGATTACTCTGTGCTTTCTCATTCAGTAGCTGTATGAGTCATCCTGCTGTATCATTCACTATGTTTGTAACACCCACACAGGACACCGTGGAGCACGGCTACACATGCTCACAAACACTCTCTGTGCTCCCATAAACTGTATGTTCCCGCTGAGTACCTGTGACATTTATTAATACACCTTAGTGATTCTTCTACATTAAACCCTGAGGCTGGCTGGAGCTGTGGGCAACATTTAAGTACACAAACACCTGCAGGCACATCAACCTTCTGCACCACAACCCAGACATTAAAGAAGCCAAAAATGACTTTTTGGTAAATATCTGTGAAATTTATGACCATGACTGCCATACGGGCTCTGCTAGGTTTATTCTGGAGCAGAAATCAAACTGGATAATTGGTTCTGAAGCAAATAATTTTAGCCGACGTGAAACTATAAATGGTGAAACCTCTCTTGAAACCTCTCTTGTGTACCATGCACAAACAAGACTAGCTTTCCTATTTTCCTCCAACTGCTTGCTTACATGTAAGGAAAAATAATGCTGCAGTCATACAGGGAGCCACTTTGAACCAGTACAATTTAAAGATAAGCATAAAGACTTTTACCATTCTGTCAGATCAGCATGTATTTATGTATTTATGCTGTGTTGACATTGTTTCACATGGACTTTACTCCAAAAAAGACTTACAATGCTTATAAGATCCAAGTTTTTTTATCCTTTTACTTATTTTTTCTTGAAATTTCTTTGTTTATGTTGTTTATTCATAGGTTCTGTTTCTCTCTGCTGTTTTTTTAAATAAGTTTATAAACCCACCCATCACCTCTGGGTATTTTCTCTCCACATCTGCAGTACAGCATTTCCTTCGCAGGGTAAATATGTCTTTCTTCTGCTCTGTTCCCCTCCCTCTTCCATGCAGTGATCTCACTACTAACATAACACAGAGAGCAAAATAATGGATACATTTGTTTTCTGAGGCGTAGTCACTCTGAGAGCCTTTTTAAACAACAGATAAGAGTTGCTCAGACGCAGTCAGATAAATCTGCTTGATAAAAGCATGTAAACATTTCGCCCTGTCTTCTTCTCCTCCTCCTACCAGGAATCTGATGGAGAGATGCGGCACGACACGAGGTAAACCACTTTTACTTTTACCTCCACCAAACCTCCCCTCCTCTCTTTCATTCTCCTTCTCCCCATCACTCCCAGAACTCCTCCTCTTCCATTCAGTTTGCAGCTCTATCTCTCTTATTTTCTCCCCGCTTCCCTCCCTCCCTTTCTCCCTTTCTGCCTACTAGCCTGTCTCCAGTCAGAATTAGAGGAGGCTTTTTCTAAATGCATTATGTTCTGAGGGGGGATCCACAGACACATGACTTGTGATCTTATCTGCTGAAAATGAGGCGAAAAGCTCCTAAACGGTAAGGCAAAGAGAGGCGAGGAGGTGCATGCTCTGATTCATCAGCTGCTCTGAGATGACTGAATGTTGTTGCTATGTCACACATAATGACTGTTTGGAGTGCAGTTTTTTGTTGTCCATGTGTTGCATAGTCACATAGTGCTCTGACAAATAGGGATAGTGCCTGTAGATATTTAAACAGTGTGTTACGATGAGAATATGAAACATCATGCTGGAGTAAATTGAATTTAACTTGTTGTAACTCACTGCAGCAAAATAGCTGAAGCAGCTCAGGATGATTAGTTTCACTTGAAGCAATTTATTATTCATTTATTTATTATCTGCTGTCTTTAAGATTTTATTAGTGTATGAATAACAAGGTTCTATATGTTTTTTTTTTATAGTCCTCAATTAGCTCTCATATTCATGTGTAAGATGATACCAAAGAGAGCCAATTACAGCTGAACAAGCACATCATGAGGAAAAAAAAAAGTTGCACTCATTAAGACCGACTCCTCTCCATGATCACAGGAAACACAGACAGAGAAACAGAGGAGAATCCACAATTAGGTGAAATAGAGCTGTATGTATTTCACAGAGCAGTTCATAAGCACTTAGTGATGGTTACAACCTTCAGGTGGCTTCACAACCACCGTGTCAGCATGACGTGTTTGAACATGAAGAAGTTAATTGGTTTCACCCCTGATCTTAACCTCTTGCTTTTGATTTGATTTTGGAGATAATTTGGACTTGTGAACTTCCTGCAGAGCTAGCTGTGAAGAAAAGGAAGTAAAAGAAAGTCGGCGACATTTTCTACGTAATTCAAGACTTTGATTTATGTTAGAGGGTTTTAATGAAGAATCATTTAACCAGAAACCTTTTCTATTAATTATTTATTCCCTTTGTCAAAAGGTGAATATTTATTATGGCGGAAAATCCTGATGCAAGCTAAACTTTTTTAGGACTTGAATGCAAATGCACTCAGAACACACATGGGAAATAATTGTTCAAGGTTCTCCCAAAAACATTTCCACTTCTATATTTTAAAGCTCTTTTTTTAATAAGACAAAACTTACCAGAGAGGGCAGTTTTGTTTTTTACTTGTAAGGTGAGTTAAATCATTATCATTAGAGTAATCCTGCATCTTTCATACCTTTAACATGAACATTACGACCAGGATGAGACCGAATGAGCATAATATCCAAATAAATGCCAGCCTTTATGAGATTTTTAGACTTTTGATCAAAGCACATAATTGAAACTGAGTGAAAAGTTGAATATTTTCCCCCTTGTACTAATTTTCTGCTCCAAACCTCGGTGCATAGATTGCAATGACTGCTGTTTGTCTTTTAATTTTAGATTGTTTTAAGATCGCTTAATTGAGTGGTTTGCAGGTCCCATTAACTGGTTTCAGTCAAACTGAGAAAAATCTGACAAGCTACAATAAAATCATCAAGGTGAAGTGAAACTGAAGTCAAAAT
Organism: Crenichthys baileyi; assembly: GCA_036173005.1. Taxonomy (NCBI): domain Eukaryota; kingdom Metazoa; phylum Chordata; class Actinopteri; order Cyprinodontiformes; family Goodeidae; genus Crenichthys; species Crenichthys baileyi. The sequence goes on along the minus strand of JAHHUM010002928.1, from coordinate 304,302 downwards.
AGCATGTTATATACTTAAAAGGCACCCTGTGCACCATTGGTAAAACATCTAAAAATCTGTTTTTCTAACAGATGGAAAGGTTATGGATGCAGACGTTTCTTTCTGTTTTAGGGCAGCAGATGTGGTAATGTTTGCAAACCACTTGAACCTTTTCACATTTGTCATGTTACAGCCTCAGAATTTAATATGTTTAGTTGGGTTTTAATTTTTGGCAATAAAATCTGAAAAAAAATGGCATACACAGGTTTTCAGCCCTGGGTCAATATTTAGTAGAACTGCATTTTGCTGTTCTACTAATGTTGATGCTGAAGAGCCAGTATCTTAGATGTTTGAGATGATTCTCTGGCTCAGCATACACACAGTTTTCATTCAACAATGGCTTTCTTCTTGCCATCTTACCACTGAAGGCAGATTTGGGGAATGAAGGACTAACAGTTATCCTGCTGACAGATTCTGCCACCTGGGCTTTGTATTTTTGCAGCTCCTCCAGAGGTATGATAGGGCTGGCTGCTACATCCTGGCTGCTTCTTTGATTAATGTTTGTCATGTCTGTGTAGGTTACCATACTCTTTCCATATCCAGAGCTTGGGATATTGTGTAAAAACCTAACCCTGCTTTAAACTTCTCAAGAAGTTTCTCCCTGACCTGTCAACTGTCTCCCTTGGTCTTCATGATGCTGTTTGGTCTCCAATGATCTCTAACTAATTTTTGATGCCAGAAACAGAATAGCTGCATGTTTACTGAGATTAAATAACGCAACAGGTGGACATTGTTTACTAATGAGTTGACTTGTCAAGGTGATTGGTTGCACTGGATTTTCTTTAGGGGTACCATAGTTCAGGGTGTTTAATACATATTTATTAGATTTTTCAGATCGTTTTTGTTCAAAACCTGGAAAGCCAAGTTTGATTTTCTTTAAATTTTACAATTATGCTCTACTTTGTGGTGATCTATCACGAAAAATCCATTAAAAGTTTCATGTTGCACAATATTGTTAGCCTCAAAGCATAATTGCCTAAGTCATATGATATAGGCAGTTGTGCTTTGAGGCTTAAAGATATGACAAAATGAACATTTTTCAAGGCACATAAACAGGCATAGTTGTTTTAGAAATCCTATAAAAGCCAAATCCTTTGATTAATTCTCTACAAATGTTTAATCTCAGAACTATCTATTATATTTATGATCCACTTTATTAAAACTATGAACCCCTTCAAGACACCACTAACACACTCTGCTTCAGTCACACTGTAGAGAAAGTGGCTTTGTTTATCCTTCTACAGTCTTTCACTAAGCCAGGCACGTAGCCTACAGAAGCAGATGCTATACGAAGTCTCCCTTCAGGTTAGCCTGAAGCAGTTTACCACCTCCTTGCTCTTTCATTCTCCTGCCTAATTATTTCCAAGACAGGAAGATCAGAGATTTATGCAGGCACTATTTCTGAGGGAGGACTACTGTAGCATCTGAAAGGGGGATTTGAAGGATCTGTCTTGGAGAATACTCCAGAGAATAAGTTTTTTTCCTTATTTTTTCAGTGTTCGAGAGAGAAAGTGTACAGGTGTCCATATTCTTTGATTTAGACTTGCCACTTCGCCACCCTGGTCACTCCACGGACTGTTTGTGATACACTTGTCTACCACCAACACATATCCAGTTCCAACAAAGCCAATGGAGCAGGGTCAGCTGACCAGCATAAGCGTCTGGAGCTCACGCATGGCAACGTGGGTCTAACCTGTTTTCATAAGAATACTGTTAGAGCTTTATCATGTGAATTAAAATGAGATGCTTTAACTAGACCTCACCCACTCAGGCTGTTTAGCTACAGCTAATTGTTCTTGCTGTTGCTATTAATGCATTAGTTCCAGACTTGATCTCCCTTTGCAAGGTAGCAAGGTTCAGATGTACTCCTTTGTAGATGTTTGTGATACATTCACCATTAATTTTGACAAAAAAGAAAAATTAAATCAGATGCACCCAGCAAAAGCTTGTTTCTAAAACAGCCAGCTCTACTTCTAACTAAATGTAGAACAAACTGAATACTAAATGTAGCTGTTACACATTACGACACCCTTGTGTGCTGTGCATGCACACAATCACAGGTCGACTCTTTTAGCAGCCTCCACATTTCTGGTCTGGACTCATGCAGCGTGCATAGTATGGTGGTTATCACTTAAAAGGTCTCAATAAATGAATAGGCATTTCTGTGAGGAGTTTGCCTTTCTCATTGAATGCAAACAGTAATCAGTGCCTGCAGAGCGTTTTTGCACAGCTTGCATTACAAAGTTAAGGATATTCAGGGTTTAAAAAGCCTCCTGACTTGGTGCTGATAAAATGAAGATGTTATCAAGGATTTTAAATGCTAATGTTCATTTTTAAAGGGTGAACTGCAAGTATCTCTTTTTGCCTCACAGCCAAAAGGATGTCGAGGCTTTCCTGAGTGGAGAACTTCACAAGCATGGGTTTCTTTGTGTTCCCGCACGTTCTCCCACAGTCAAAGTCATTATGAGAATTATATCTTAAAGGACATTCACCCTATGAATAAGTATAATCTTCTAAATAATTCTTTAAAAATGATGCAGTTGCTTTAATGCATTTATGCCTCTTGAACTAGTTCATATTTAGTCCATTTACAGCCACAGACTTTAAAGCAGTTTATCAGGATGTCATGTGAAAGAGTAACACAACGTAGTGCATAATGGTACCCCTAAAAAGACTCCAGTGGAACCAATCTCAAACCTCTGTTAAAATGCGCTGTTTGAGGATATTCTTGTCGGATGAGACCAAATTTAAAGGTTTTGATCCTGAATATATATCATTCCCACACTTAACCTTGGTGGTGCCAGTACCATGCTGTGGGAATGCCCTTTTTTTAGCATGAACAGGGCAGTTGTTCAGGTTTGAAGGGAAGATTGTTGGTGCTAAATTAAGGGCAATACGGAAGAAAACCTTTGAGATGCTGCAAAAGACTTGAGACTGGGGTGAAGTTTACCTTTCAGCAGAACAATGGCCCTAAAACATGTAGCTAGAGCTACAATGGAATGGTTTAGATAAAAGCATAATAATTTATCTGACACTAGAAAGAAAGAAATTGTGTCAGAAAGTAGAAAACAGATTTTCACTTCTGGGCAAATGGGCAAATTTCCAGTCTTTACATGTGTATTAAAATTATTTAGTATTTCGAAAACAATGCTTCCCTTTTACTTTCACTTTAGTTTTATGCACTACTATGGTTTGGTCTGTCACATAAAATCCAGGTACAATGTGTCAAAGTTTGTGGTTGTGATAAATACTGAAAAAGTTCAAGGGTGAGGCTGACCTGTTGAATGATAAGGATGCAGATTATTCTGACTTCCTGAAGCTGCAGTTACAGAAGCCATGAGTGTTTTAATTAGACAGAGTTTAAATAATTATTTTTGGGATTTAAGCTAATAAAACACCCCTGTTAACTGCCTTGTCATGTAGTTGTTGGTGTGGTACTGCAGAGTAAAACACGATCCCAGCCAGCTGTCTGTTGGCCGGGGCCCAAGGACATGAAAGAGGCTTCAGGTCGGTTTAGGAACAATCAGAACCAAAGGTTTTATGAATCTTTTGCTCTTCTTAAATTTCTTTTTTAAATAATTCAAAAAGAGAAACAGATTTGCCCACACTTTGAATTTAAAGAACAAACATACAGTATGAGCTGTTTGTGTCCTCACCGCAGCACCTGTCTCTTCTTTCTGGCTCTAGTTGGAAAGGTTATGAAAAGGGTAAAGAGCGCAGTGCTGCTCTTTACCTGCACTATGCACTCTACAACACTATGTATCTGTAGAGCTATAATACAGTTTATTGCAGCAAATCAACAACAACAAACAAAACATTTCAGCTGTGCTCTCTCTGTTTAACAAAGAGGCATCTATTCTGCTCTGGGCCATTAAAAATATTTAATTTCATGAGTTTGTTAGATCTTAGGTTGACTTGATTTATAAATTGATTAAGTTGGTTTACCTCTGAAGTATCCAAGCAAATTTTCATATCAGTCGTTTGCATGTTTTTTTAAATATATATATTTATATAAAAAGCACATTGTGCGTTTGTATTCAGTCCCGTGAGTCAGAACATTGTAGAACCACCTTTTGCTGCAGTTATAGAAGCTAGTCTTTAATTGAACGTCTCCACCAGCTTTGCACATTTAGAGACTGAAATTTCTGCCCATTCTTCTTTGCAAAGAAACTCAAGCTCAGTCAGATCGGATGCAGAGCACCGGAAAAAATATGTTTTCAAGTCTTGCCACAGATTCTCAGTTGGACTTTGTTCTGGACTTGACTAGACCATCTTAACACATGGATATGTTTTGATCAAACCCATTCAATTGTAGATCTAGCTGGATGCTTTGGGTCGCTGTACTGCTGGAATTTGAACCTCTGCTGCCACCCCTAAGTGGACGCCCATGTCTGAGATCGCAGTTGGGCAATATTCTTTGTCTGTAAAAAACAAAAAACATGTATCTGTTTACTTCAATCTTCCATCATCAGTTAATGCAAGTCAAATAGCACATCAAATAAAAAAGACTTGTGGTAACTTGAGGAAATGTAAAAATCTCCAGCAACAACTTAACTTTGCAAATTAAGCTTTTGCTGAATGTTACATAATTTTCTTCAGAGTAAATCACAACTAAACTGATAAACCTATTTTCAGGTTGCCACTGTTTAATTTGCATTTTGCTAATCATCTACTGATGTTTTAAGCAGCACAGAAAAAAATCCAAAGGTGGTGTTTCTGCTAGGTTGAATTGCATTCACAAAGCTGTTCATAGACCGAACCTTATTTCATTCGATTAATGCGTGGAACGGTTGGACAGCTTCATTTGCTTCCTCATAACTACATGTTAACTGGATTTGTTTGTGGTCATGCCTTGAAGCAGGTCATTGGGACTAACCTGATGCCTAGGTCTCAATGAAGGGTTTCCATTTAAAACATTTAAAACCAAATATTTGTATACACAGAACCTTTGTGTCTCACTGTCTAACATGAAATCCAGCTAATCATTTCCTTTTTCAGCTCAGTTGGGATTACCACAATGATTTTTATTTGCTAAATTACTTTTACAACTTCAGAAGTTTGCATATATTTCCTTGGTATATAGAAGAATTCCCTTTCAAACCGTGGGTCAATGATTTGGTTATCCTTCTACAAGCTTCCACAGTAGTTTGCTGGAATTTTGGCCCATTCCTCTTGACAGAACTGGTGTAACTGAGTCAGGTTTGTAGACCTCCTTTCTCACACAGACCTTTTCAGTTTTTTATGAAGTGCACCAGTTCCTCGTTTGGCAAAACACCCCTAAAACATGATGCCACACCGTCTTTAACAGATGGGGTGGTGTTCTTAGTTTTGAATTCTTTCTTCTTTTTCCACCAAATGTAACAGTAGTCACTATGACCAAACACTTCAGTTAAGCTTGCTCAAAACACAGGACATGTCTCCACTAATTAAGGTCTTTGGGTGCCTTTGCAAACTGTAGACTGGCTTTTTTGCTGCCTTTAGTATAATGGCTCCTTCCTCCCTGTTTTGAGATTGGTTCGCAGATTTTGATTTTAAATGACATATTAAAAAGGTAAATGAATCCTAACTGAGCTTAGCATTTTGGAAATCATCTTGCCGACAGATATAATATGATAGGTCCAAGTCTAAGTGACTCAACTAAAAAACTCCCAGCTTTTTACTTAAAATTTTGGCTGCATTTGCTTAGGACAAGTGCTCAAAACCTTCAGCCTTTAGATACTTTTGTTGAATCTGAAAACAAGCCCTCCATTTTAGCCTTATTATCCAGATTTTAGACACATCCAGGACTACATGCACATGGTGATTCTGCCAATCTAACACTTTCCATAACAGCAAAGGTTTTTATCAGAATGAAAACAGACTGTCAGTATAATACAAGTGGGAGAACTGTTTAGGAGGGATAACTTACAAAACTGGCTATAATCTAATCCCCTTTTTCACTGAACTTTTTCTCTACCTACAAAAGGCATCCCATAAAATATTTTATTGTAAAGTGAAATACTACCGACTGTGATTTTTATTTTTTTTTTTAATGTAACTGAAGCAATAAACAGACAGACATCATAGATTTTGAATCAGTAAATTCTCTTCTTTGAGCAAAAGCCTTTACAAATAACATTCTGAACAAGACACAGATACACACATAAAGTCTAATGTGGTTTAGAAGCCCACAGCAGGAATCATCCTGCTGTGACTCCAGCTGTGGCCTCTTGGTGGGATCTGACCTGCTCTAAAGCAGCGTGAAATATGCTTACAACAACCTTCAAAAACAACCAAAAGCTAGTTTTTTACATGTTCACAGAGTACCTGTCTGTATGCCGGACATACTGCAGGGGAACAAAAATCATTATCAGTTAATTTATCTCCAGCTGTGTGTGGTCTAAAAAAAGCATGGCACTTATAAAAGACCCACAGGGATATCAAACCTCAGCCAATCGGTGGTTTACTTTACCTCCTGCTTTGTTGTTATGTTATTATAGATGCAAAAGCTGCAATTAATTTTATTTTTGTGTGCACCTTTTAAAATCATTTATTCTATCCTCTTAGACCTCACATGCTTAAATGAAACTGATACTATGAGAACATTTTGATGCTTGTTTAAAGAGCATATGTCATGATTTTCAACTTTTCGGCTTTAGTTGTGTTCAGGCTTAGAGCTCATGATCATTATATCCATTGCCATGTCTGAAATTAGGAAATGTATTATAAAAGGCATATTAAAACAAAATCTAGCTCAGGAAAATGTTGCAAAATTGTAATGACATGAAGTTTGGAATTTCTAACTTGGTCTTAAAAACATAACACAACGGTCAGGCATAGTGATAACACAGATCAGCTCTACTTCTTGAAGTAGAAGTTCTTGAAGGAAATATTTGTTTGGCAATTTATCCAGTCAGGATGAGGACGTCGGAAGAAATGTTGTCTGGGAGAAGCAGCTTGGAGAACTAACAAACTGACACCATATGGAACAGTTTAAAAGCTCCCTGTGAAGAGCCCAGTCTGCATGTAATTCACCAATTTTTTCTCCTATTCTGACCAGCATTTAAAACTCCAGTGCTCACTGGAAACATCCCTCCTGTTTCTGCTAAACATGCAGTAACTGTGCAACTATCCCTTTTCTACACATATTCAGTCCATGTTTGACTCCTGAGGGTTTAACTGCACTGCAGTGATGAAGGTGTGAAAATGTTATTGTGATGTTTTCTCACACTATGTAGTTAAAATACTGAAATACAGTATGGAGACATGGAGAAAAAACAAGTTGCAGCAGATGCTAATAATTGTGGGATAACTTGGAGGAGGAACATTTGGACTGAGTGGTTATTAACTGAATCTGAAACATCACTAGATGTTCTGTCCTGACAGACAACACATAAAAACCACTGCAAAAGAAAACATGTTCTTGGCTAAGAAACGTTAAGCTTACAACTTTGTTCGCCTTCATGGTTTAGCTGCCAACTTTACTGGCACTATGTCTACCAGTGTTAAATGTTTTTTTTAATCTTCTTTTAGGTTTGAGTTGTTCCTTCCCTGAAATCTGAGGTCACAGTTATTTTATAATCCTGGGGCAAAAAGTGTTTCCAAAAGAGAGACTGTTTTGGTGGGTGTGCTCTTCACCCATGTTTCCTGCATAGATGAGCGTTCTAGCAAAAGTGCTCACCAAAAAAGTACATCCTTTTTCTGTGGTGCCAGTAAGCGTCCATAGATCCTTTTGTCATAATCACACTGAAAAAGCTGTTTATCTCAAGAAAACTAGCTCTTAAGCGTTTACAGACATAGACAGGGACAGGCTTGCATATGGTCGTTACAGTCACTAAGCTATCATCTATATACAAAGGAGCATATCTGGATTTGAGGCTGTGACCCAAATCACTTATTACTTTAAAAACAATGTACAACACTGTAATTTATTTGTTACTTTTATGATTTTAAGGTTTTATGGTTCCAAAACACAATAATATTCTTGATTATGCTGCAAAGTTTTAATGTGTATGAGATTTTCTTTGCTTGGTTAAGCTAAAGTTTTGGATCATTTCCTTTTTAAAAGAGTACAGTGTTGATATTGCACATCACTTGCAGTAGTTGCCGTTAGGCAGCAAATCTGGTTGACTAATCAGCATCATTGCTCTAGTGACTTAATCCACAGTGGTGTTTTTCTGACTGCTTGTGGGTAGAATGCACAGGAAACAAACTTGTTTTTGGAGTCTCAGATAGAAGACACGATTTGTATCCCCTCATGTAAAGCCTGAACCCCAGTGGAGCAGCTTTAGCTCAGGAGGAAGAGCCAGCTTACCAATCAGTTCCATCCCAAGAGTCCCGAGTCCAAATGCTGAAGGGTTCTTAGGCAAGAATTGGAACCCTGCTTTGCCTCTGATGCATACATCACTGCATGAGCATGTAGAGTAATGACAAAAACCTCTGTCTAGGCCATAGGATACTGTATAAACAGAGTCTTGTTTATTGTTAGCATACCTGTGGCAACAAGAGAATTTTACCATTGCCATTGGACTACATGTAGAAAGATAGTTCCCAATAATAAACACTTCTACACATGTACAAGCAAAAAAAAATATTGCCATTCATTTGCATATCGTTATGCTCATAGCAGCATTGGATGATTTCAGAAAACAAGAAAAAACACTTTTTTCAGTAAGCACAAAAGGAAATAAATAAAGGCAAACTTTATCTCACATATATATAAAAGAAACTTCTAGATTACATAGTATACATACCAAGGCATACTGTCAGCACAGAAAAAGACCTTTACTGTGTGAACAGAGTCAACATCTAAACCTGTTTGGTAAAATTTGGAGATCTATGAAAATGTTACCCCAGAAATAATGTTTAAAATCAGAAGAATATGGTGTTCGGTAACTGCATATTTAACATGGATAACTATTTATTTTAAATAGATATGTTGTGCCTTTCTTGTTTCTTCTCTTATGGTATCAGTTGCATATCATAAAACAAAATTCACAACATAAAGTAAAGCTAAAATGTCAAGAGCTGGCACAAATTCACAAATTAGTGAACAAAAATGGCTTTGTAGAATTGGAAAAAATGTGAGACAGTAACAGAAATATATAATTTCAGATATTTGTCTTTGAAAGTCACAGACAAATTATTCTGATAGAGTACCAGGAAAAGCACAATCATATGCTATTATATGCATCAGTGAAAGATGCAGCAATTTTTTCTTCTTCTGATTTCTGTTAAAGAACTATACAATGAAATTGCCAATCTAACTACTTTTCCAATCTTTCTTGACATAGGCAGTTGTTGATTATTTTTATAGGACCAAAGCTGATGCCAGACCAGGCATTTGAAAGAGCAAGCACTGTGAAACAGAGTTTTGCTCAAAGTTTAACAGTGGCAAACAGATGGATGACACAACATTTTAAACTGTCTTTAGCATCTGATGTTATCCATTAGCGTGATTAGCATTACAAAGATTCCCAAAAATAGTATAAACATTTTTTAAATTCCATGATACAGAAGTTGGAAGTTCAAAAATGATAAAACAGAGCAACCTTGCTGTACTCCCTGTGGCTTTCTAGTCTCAGCTAAAAGTTTTGCTCTCGCTCAGCTGGAAGAAATCTAACATGGCATGAAATGTTTTCAGATAAAACTTCTTACTTACATCCCCATCCTCTCTCTAACGTTATTTCAGACACCTCAGTGATACTGAACATAGTTAACTTTATGTCTTCTTCATTTCACAACAACTTCACCAAAGTGTTGTATTTACATAAATGCATTAACTTGTCAGAAAAAGCTAAAGAAAAATTGTTTTCTGATCAGCTGGTCGCTGAGCCGGTTTCAACATGCTGTAAGTCGACTGAAATCTTGATGCATCTCAAAATAGCATTATTAATTTGTGAATATCAAGCAAAAACTATGCATTAATTATGTAAGTATGATTGTTTTGATAATAATAGTAATGCAAACCGCAAACAATATTCATCACCTGAGTTAAACGTTCCTTCACACTGATGTAGTCACTATTTTTGCCAGAGAATTACATGCTGATGACTTGGTCATTGCAAAGTATCATCTTATAATTACCTTTTCATTATCAAAGCATCATGAAAAGTATCATGTCGTAAGCGTCATAACTGCCTGAGTCATATTTGAACGTTTTCAGAAAACAAGAAAAGACAAATTTTTCTGCAAGCTCATTATGTTTTTTTATTAATATTGTAACAGTAAGCCAAAACATGGCTTAGGCAGTTATGCTGTGAGGCTAACGATAATTAGGTAGATAAAAAAAGTTTTTATCACAACCAAATGAAATGGGTGCAAACCAACAAAATTAGCTACAGCTATTCTTCTTGCAGTAACAAGATGCTTAAGTATTTACAACAGATGCTGATTTATGTGTGCTGCTGTCTTAATAGCAGAGTTCAGGGGATATGCACTGTGGCCATTAAAGTTTAATGCCATTATTTGGCCTTTGTGAACAGTGAATGTGGCAGTCAGTAGCTCCCCTTCTGTGGCTCATTACTATGTAGATCAACATACTAAGGTCTTCCCTCTTGTATTTACAAGAGGGAAGACCAAGAGGGAAGACCTTAGTATGTTATCTATAAAGATAGATGTTGGCTGTTAGAGACCTTTATGTGTTTGCACCAACTGCTCTCAGAGTGAAGCTACAGATGAGGCCATTCTTGTAAAACAAGGCCAGAAGCAGGGGATGGGGGTTTTTAAATTATTATTTTAACTTGGTTATATTTTGCAG